>VYZT01052764.1:0-55518 GCA_013400735.1 Pomatostomus ruficeps
AGCACTTAAGGCATCACCAGAAATACAGAAATAAAATGATGGGGTCATTTAGGAAGGTATGAACAATCTAAAACCAGATGCAGAGGTAATGCCCATCAAGATGGCTTTATAAAAAAAAACTTCCTATCAAAATCAGTTTTACATCTCTAATGACATACGTGATTAGTAGATGACAGTGATTACATAGACATAACATGTAAAAATCTTATTATTGTCTTTGATTTAATATTATCTTCAGAGGGGGGAAACCTCAGATTCAGAGGGTCCCACACAACTCATTCACAAAGTCCAAAAACAGAAAATAAAGAGAGAACTGAAAAAGATATTAAGACATCACTTAGTCCATCCCTGCCCAAATGTTGTACTGTCCCAATGTCTTTCCTGCAAGGGGTTTGCCAAATTTTTTGTTAAAATCTTTCATGATGGGGATTCTTTCAGATCTTCCATGTCATTTCTATCCAAGTTTTCTGAATTTTTCTTCAGGAGAAGATACCACTACATTCAGCCTCTTTTCAGTCTATACATTTCTTTCTCTTGAATCTGGGGCTTCAGCCCTGTTAAATGAAACCACAGGGTTACCTGAGACACAGTGTGCTTCCCTAGGAGGTCAGACAGATGAAGATGAGAGGGCTAAAAATGAAGACCACAGTTCACAAGGAGTATGTCGTCCTGTGTAGCACTGTCCTATCAACATCAGCCTTATCAATTACAAATATTCAGACTATGAGGCAGAAAGAAGACCTTTTTCTTTTAAAATAATTCTGTTAAAATTTGGACTTGAAAAAAATAAATGTTGCATAAATTTTACTTACATTCTAACTTGTCATTGGGGAAATCTGAGTCATGACTTTTGAGTTTTTCACTGCAACCACTAAAACTAATAACTGTGGGTTGTTTTTTTCTTTGTAAAACAAGGGAATAATCTCCTGTAATGACTTGTGTTCAGGAGCAAAGGCTTTGACTGAAAAACAAACCAGCGCATAATTTGAAAACTATTGTTCTTCATAAAGGAGCTGGAAATTTCGAAATGCAGTGCAGCTTTCCAGAACTAAGCGGGAACTACACAGACATTTTATCAGACAACAGAGAACAAAATAAAAGCCATCTCACACTTGTTAGCAGGCAGAGAGGAGAGCAGGTATCACTTGGCAGCTGAGCGACTGAAGCAGCTTCCTGCATCTCAGGGCTGTTCGGCATCTGGAGCTGCTCCGAGTGTCACTGTTGGGCACCAGCAGTACCAGACCTGAGGATGTCCTAACATAACCTGACCCTCAGAAATTCAGCAAGATGTGGTCAGAGGCACTCAACATCCAGGAAACAAGAGTGTATATACAGCTCTCTTCTCTGTGCCTGGGGATCATAGGAAGAGTTTGACTAAAAACAAATGGGAAGATGTCAGGAGCTCTATGGCACTGAGCTTCATATAAAGTCACCCCCTGGGATGACTGGGAAGAGGGCAGTCACTGAGCCATCACTGTGTCTGTGAATGGTTTAGTTCAGTTTGACTGCCACATCAAAAATGCAGCTCGTGTGAGATGCTAATGACAGGTTTCTGCAATGTAATGCTTTCAACAACAATTTTTTAGCTGGGATAGAATTTAGGGGGAATAAGGCATTATATTCATGAGAATAATTGAAATAAAGGTTAAATACTGTCAAAATGCAACCATGCTGTTCTCATAACAAATCTGTGGGGGCATCCAACTATTTAAAATTTTAATACATTTTTAGAGCTCTCAGCAATGCTTGTGACTAAAATGTTGGAAAATGGCTCCTGGGAGGGCAAGGTGGACTGGTTTATGTATTATTACAGTGCTGTGGGCATTTAGCAGCCTCCTGAAGTAATCAATTATGATGGGGAGCCACTTCAGTGTTTCTGTGCTGTAAGACTTGAGCAGAAAATCTTGAACATGTAAATGATTAACCAGGTCTCATCACATCTCTTTGGAGTGCCAAGCTTCTCACAAGTTTTCTGGTGGAGCTCCACTCTCTCCAATGTGCAAATACACACACTGTTAGTGTAATGCGGTTGCCACAGAAGTTATTTTAAAAAGTAACATGCAGCACAACCCATTAGAAAATACTAGAAGGTGGTGGGTGAAAAAATCAACCCTGGTTCAATTCCACTAATGTTAGTGAGTTCTTGATGTGTTGCATCACTAATGTTAGTGATGCAACACATTTGCTGAAACCATCCACAATCAATTACTGAGACAGAAATAGGAGTGCAGAAGCAACTGCCTTTAAATAACAGACTCTTGATGCACTTAAAACAGTTCCTTGCTTTTTTTTCCATAGGACAGAGCTTCCTATGGCTTTTCCTATGGGGTCCTGGGAGCTTCTCTAAGAACAAGCATGTTGCGGTGTGCTCCTCTGGCACAAGCATTGAACTCTTTTCACACTATGGCAGAGTCCCAGTTAAATAAAAGGTGTAGGAAGGTTGTTATGAAACATGCTTAACATCTCTCCCCTTCAAGGAAAAGCTTGCGTAAACAAAAGCTGCTAGTGAGAGCAATGAGATGCACTCAGACAATGCCAGGTTGCTCAGGCACTAACTCATGTTTGCTGCGGTTCCAGCCTCAGGTAAAAATCCCTAAGATTTAGGAATGTTACTGAGATGTTTTGGAAATGCTGTGTTAGCCTTTCCTACCAGTTTATGTCCCCAGTCTCATTTTCTATAGATAAAGCAGAAGAGGATGTGAAAGGTCAGATCTCTCCTGGCCATTCATGATGCTGCCTGCTTCCCACTTCTGCCTCCGTGCAGGGGTGGCATCTGCCCCAGCTCCACATTTCAGCCACTCACCAGAGCTTTGCCTTGGGACTACTGAATGCTGCACAAACTAGACTAACACAGCTCATTTTCCTTCCCATCACACACTCCTGCCATGCATCAGTTGAAACCAGCGTGCAAAACAAAGACCAACTATTGCGCAAATAGAAGAAAAATACTTATGGCTTAAATTTAAATCTGTAAACAATTACAGATTCAAAGAAGAAATCAGGTTGACTATATAGGATGAATAACCTAAGAAATAATGATGCTTGTGTTCACTTCTTTGAGTTACATATTGCTGTAATAAAGTGGTAAACCAAAATATGAAACAGATACTGGAAAATTAACAGGTTATTTACTATTACAATAACTGAATATTAATATGATTACTGCTTGTTTTAAAGCACTACTTCTTTTTATAAGTAAGGTTTTCGAATTTTCAGACTATATGAGATTTCCAATCCTAAACAGTTCTCTTTCATCATTTAACAGAAAGGCAGAGTGCCTGGGAGCACAAAAGCAGGAAACCAGCACTACAGAATTCCCTCTCAGAAGGCATTTAAATTTTATGTAGTAAGCAAGGTCTATGACAAAAGTATGTGTAATGTAATGTAATTGTATCATTTCTCAAAGTTTTACATAATGACTTTCTGTTTCTAAATAATACTTCATTATTGGGAGCAGGAGAATGTAATTGTTCTCTGGGTGCTGCTGTTAGCTCCTAAGGGCACGATCAATCCTGCTGAGACGCATAATTCATGCACTGTTTGCTTCTGATACAGCTACATTTACGAAAGCAATGCAATGATTAGATTCCTCCAGAATAAATGCGTCTATAAATCTCTGTGTTGTAAATATTATTAACAGCTACATCCAGTAAAGGACTTGAGCCACTGGCATGAGGCTGAGGCAAAACTAACAGACCTCCAAACAAACCATAAATTAAAAAAAAATAATAAAAAAAAAATTAAAAATCCCCTCTCTGCTATGGCTTAACCCTGGACCCATTTACAATCACGAGGCACCCTCCTATCTACTGTAGTCTACTCAGTGCCCAAGGTGCTGCTCCAGCTCCTGCTGAGTAGGAGCTTCTCAAACCCTTTTCCCAGCTGAGGGAGACCTGAGTCATGGCATTGAGCATGCTTCTGCCACATTTTTTGAAAGACTGAATCTGATGGATATTTAACACAGCAGGAGCAGAATTATATGCCTTCACAAAAGTAACCAAGGACACTCATAAAAAGCAGTGGCTATTTTATCAGCCAGCTCATGAAGGGAGATCAGTCTCTGCAGCACCTCATACCTCAGGAGAATTTTGCCTTCAGCTACCTCAGGCTAGACATGATTGTAAGTAATGATCCAGGTACTCATAGAAATTACACTGTCTGAACAAAGGGTAAAATTCATGTCTACAAATTAAGACATCTGCAACAGATCTAGCTGGAGGAAGATGAGTGCTTTAGGGCATAGTTCATCTCATTTAAGCAATGAACCTAAAACTCATGATGTGCAACACTCCTTAGGGTTACTTTTCCCCACACTGACTATAAAGGGAGCCCTAAAAAGCTGTATCAGATATAAATGTATGCACTGCAGACTGCTAAATTTAGCTGAAATCAGTTTTGCACCAAATGTTTATTAATAATTTAACTAACCAGAAACACGGATGAAAGTGAGTCAGTGCATTGTTTTAATATTATTTATGTTACCATTGGACTGTTCAGAGAGCAGAAAGATGAAACAGGGATGGAATAAACATAAATCTTTCCTAATCATGGAGAAAGTCATATTTATGTATGTCCTTGTATCCAGAAATACCATGTTGGTTTTCCATCATTTCCACATATGCCATTAATATAGAGAAATTAAATTCTGAAGGCAGTAATTTTTTTTTTAAAAAGGGAGCTAGAAAGAGAGAGAGAGCAGGACTTCGATAAACCTATAGGATTTCTGTGATAGTCCAAGGAGATTTTCACACTCAGCTTTATAACTATTCTTGTTGTTGGGTTCCATGGACACTGTCAGGGAATCTTCTCAGGGCATCAATATAATCAGTTTGTTTCAGCACATTTCCAGATCAGTCTTGAAGACTGGTACTATTTACTTTACAGTCTAGAAAGGCTGATTCTTAGGTCTTTCTTCCCATTTGCAACTAAAATGTATAGTGTTTACAGCTGTACCAAGTGGTTTGTTCCACAGTGGCCTATTTCCAATGCATACAATTTAGGAAAAGACCACCTATATGAAGGCATATTTCCAGGGTTCATGTAGCATCGAGTAGCACAGAACTTCAATCCCATCTTTGCAGAACTGAAACCTAAATTTCATGCCAGATGACATAGGAATTATTATATTTTAAAAGTAAGTAAGAACTACACATTTACTGCAAAAGAAACCCAAATGAACCATACATCCCCTCTTGTTGACACTAGTCTCTAATTTGGAATATGTCCTTACCCACCCCATGAATCTCACTAGTATATTTTTTGCTTTTTTGGACCCATAGCCTGCCTTTAAAGAGAGCATAACTTCCTGTCTTCTGAGTGTTCAATTCACTGGTACTTCAGACAGGCACATATTGTAATTTTCCTGCAAATGACCCATTTTAAGGAGAGGTAAAGATGATAAGTATCACAATGTCATAGAGAAGAAAAAGACAAGAAAAACAACAAAAATCAAAGGAAACTGTTGGTAAATCCCCAGCTGGGGTTTGCAGTCCTCATTAGAAAAAATAAAGATAAGAAGTAATCCTTAATTGAAAGAAAGCAGGACTGAGAGATCAGCACTCATAGTTCATCTACTTCACCTCTGCTTTCTCCCTGAGCAAAACCATTTGCGGCATAAATAGCGTTGACTGTGTTGCCTGTGGTCTTTTTTAATTACTCATGTTTTAACTTTCCTCTTTTTTTTACCTATTTCCCATATTAATCACATCTTGCTACCTTTTTTTTCCCTTTCATCTGCTATCTCATCTTAAATTTCATTTTGTTAGTGTTTTCATTTTGCTGCTTCAGCTAAGCACCACCTCATTCTCATACAAGCCCTCAGTCCAAGTGGTCTCTCCAGCACTAGCAGGTTTCAGCTTCGCAGCAGAGGAACCCCAGAGTGCCTTTCACTGCGGTGGATGAGGGGGATGTGTCAGCAACAAGGATGAGCCTGTTGACTTCAGGGAAGAGCTTGGCTGCTCTCAAAAAGCAAAAGAGGATGAGTGTCTGTTGCGGTGTGCTGTTGGCCAGATTTCTGTTTTTCTCATGGCCAGGCACTGCTGCCCCCTCTCCCCCCGCCCCCGGTATCCAGTTTCCCCCCCTGGAGGGCTCTGTATTTNATGGGAAAGTCCCTCTTGTCTCTCCTTCCTCGGCGTGCCTGTAACATCAGTGGGTTGGGTGAAACCTTGCTGGAGCTTCGCCAGCCCTCCCGTGCCTTCGAAGCAGCTGGCCAGCCCCTGGAACCACAAGTGGATGCCTGGTGCCCTCGCTGGAGGCATTGCAGCAACTGTCCACACAAGACACAGAGGTAGTTCTACCTGGAAAGGCATAGATAGAGTAGGCATCTTGGCTATCCACCATCAGACAAAATCTCTTTCTGCTGGCTCTCCTTTTGCCTTTCCAGCCACCTGAGTGTGCAATTCCAGCTGAATTGCAGAGGACTTAATATTTTTGATCCCAGTGAGACAGATTGGGCCCACTCGAAGCTCTGAGCAGTTTGCAGCAGTTACATAGACAGTAACCACCCAGGAGCATAAATATAAACACAAACACTTGCGTGGCCCAGTTATCAAATGGAGATGGTAACAATTTACCTCACCCAGTGATCAACATTAAAAACTTCGGAGGATAACGTGTGAGCCTACCCAAGTCATATTCAGTGGTGTACCCTCACCCCTTGAATGCACAGCCACAGTAAAGCTAATTATGCTGTGCTTGTCCAGGTTAATGTGTTGCAGCCCCAGGTAGCACTCTGAAGATTTAGCCTCTGAGCTCTCAGGCAGTAATTTCCCTGAAGAAAAGGGAACCATCATGCCAGTTCCTGCAATCCTTCCACTATCAGCAACACACAGCAGCTCCAGTACCACACCAGAATCAGTCCCACGAGGGGACATAAAACCATACTGCCCTTCCCTTTCCCTCTGTATTGTGGGATGGCAGCCTGAAGGAAGCTGAGGGGTGACATGGTTTAACTGGACATAGTCAGGCCTTGAAGGGCGCAGGGTGGGAGTGCTCCCAAGGTCTCTTCCACCTCTGTTCCCTATGATTGCTGACTGGCCAAATCAGAGCATTCCTAAATGCATGTCTCAGTTCAGATTCTAACCTCTAACCAATTTAAAATGCATAAGAAAATTGTCTTAGCCTTACCTCTAACTGAAGGATGTTTCCCACTTTAAAAAGATCTATTCACTTAGCACTTAGATGACATTCCTAAGTCAAGTTCAGAGACTATATGGATTGTACTGTTTCGTTCAAAAAGTTTTCACTTTTCACTAAAAATTGGTATTACTTTTCTTTTTCACAGGGATTTTTTTTCTGGATCTCAAGACCCTTGGCAAAGGTAAACAACTGCAAAATAAATCTTTTGAAGAGCACAGTTATGTGTTGTGTGAGAAATTGGTTAGGAATGTATAATTTAGGGCTTCAAGGAAAATTTTAAAGCCAGGTATAAATTAAGGACCTAATACTGTACTCACTGAAGTCTTTTAGAACATGACTGGACTCTAAATGACCACTGGAGGTTACTGTTTCCCCACAGAAATTCAATGAGTCAAGCAATATGCTAATTCTTTTCAATTATTAAATACAGGCATCCTTAATATCAGTGGCTTCAAATTGCTCCCATACATGGCGAACTTTGTTAAGTCTGTTCCAGGGTGGCAGAAATCGGGGGCAGGGGAAGGGTATTTGAGCATACAGGCATAGAAACGCAGTTGAAGAAAGATTTCTCAATGCTTATTATTAGTAGTATTATTTGTTATTATTGTATGTATTACTTCAGGACCTAGAAACCCAACATTTACTAGGTTTCTGTTGTGTGAAGAGCTCTACAGGTTGGAATTGCTGCCCTGGCCACCCACAGCCTTAGAGGAGACAACAGGCCCCTACAGGCAGATAGGAACCCATCAGACAGTATCAGTAGGTGTGTCAGGCAACAGCATCAACATTCCAGTGGCACACCCTCATCAAGTCCTGGCAGAAATTACAGACACAGATGGCTGTTTTAAAGGAAGATCCAAGTGAGGACAATAAAGTTGTTTTGCACATATTTACAGAAGTTGCTTTGCAGTGCATTGGGCAGCATGAGCTTTATTGGTGTACCCCTGAAATCAGGTGAGCAAGTAATCTTGATTTTCAGGGACCAGGGGCAGCAAACAACCTCTTATGTATGAGTGAGAGCTGCCAAGCTGGCTCATATGGCTGATTAACTGTTTTCAGGTGTTGGCCACTGTGGGTACCTTGTATTATTGCCTTAATACATCACTTCACCTTAAAGGTTGAAATAAAGTGGGGTTTTTAGGATCGATGCAGTATCATTCTCCTTTGCCCATATTACTTCTATTGGGAGTTTGTAATACAATTTTTTTCTGTACAGCAGTGGAAAAATTTCTCCTGAAAATTGGGAATAATAATTGCCTTTTTTTATGTCTCATTTGTTTGAAGGCAAGCTCTGGGAGACAGGGGCTGCCTTTTAATTTCCATTTGTGCATTTCCTGGATGATAGATCTGGACTAGGGCCCCTAGAAACTCCTTCAGTACAAGTTATAAAAACAGTAACAAGGTAATCCTAACCTCTCAAAATATCTTCAAAGAGTCAACACAAACTTCAGTGTTTTAAGTCGTGTCAGGAAAAAACTAATGGCAGTTTCCCCACAAGAACCTGATCTTCCTCACTATTGGCAGCCAGAGGCACCTAATGGCATGTAAGAGGCAGCACAACAAGAGAAGATCAATGTGACACAAAAAGAAAAGAAAAAAACAGCTCAGTGGTGTGTGGAGAAAGCATTGCCAGGCTCAGGGGAAGCAGCTGCTTTGTCATCTGTAAGGCTCTGTAAAATATCACAATCTGAAAAGAATAGAAAAATTTTAAAAATAGTACTCCATTTTCCCTTCTTTAAAGATTTGTCACCTCCATCATTTTCTCTTCTGCAAAGTTCTGCTCTCTATCAAAGCCTTTTAACTTTAATATTAAAGTGACATATCACTTTTTTCCTCTTTCCTTTTATTTGGGGGGTATGGGGATTTGAATATTTTCCTTCATTGTTGGATTTATTTTTTCCAGTCCAAAGCTGGTTTTGAAATTCTAAGCAGGGTTAGAAGCTTTGGTAGAAATTCAACAACCCTCCGTTTATTAAAAAAAGAAATAAAATCTGTGATTTAATTCTCTGTCATACTGTGAAAGGGCATTAACATACTCTTTTCAACTGTTTTATTAAAAGTCTTTCTGCAGGTAAAGCAGGACTAGGCACAAGAGAAACCTCACCTTCAAAGGTGTTGGCTCTGGTTGTCTCCCAGATACATTCCCACAGCACAGACTGCCATCCTCAGTTTGGTAGGATACAGAGTCTTTCTCCTTCCAGCTGTCACTTTGAGTTTTGGTGGGTCTGGCTGTCAACACTAACCATCACCTCTTAAACAGGTACTGGATAAACACTGAACAATGGTTGATATGAGCCATTTCTTAACCATTCTACCAGAACCTGAGTGGAAATGGTAATAGGTGGGTTCACATTTAAAGTAAATCACTGCTAGAGCAGCAGAAGTCCTCACCCAGAAACCAGGGAAAATTATCCTGATGCAATGAGCGGAGCAAAGGACTCAGGGAGCAAACTGTTCCCACTGGCAAACAGGAAACAAATGGCCTACCAAGGAATATTTTTATTAAAGGCAGAGAAACAAAATGCCGCTAACAGGCAGAGAAACAAAACAGGGCAACAATAAGTCTTTCTCAAAGCATAACTCTAATTCATAGTCTTTTCTTCCAGAAAGAGACCAGCCAAGGCAGCTGGGTACCTTTCTCCTCTGCCAGTGTTCACCAACCAAGCGAGATTTTCCAGCCTTCCAAGGCCTTTCTCAGCTGAGCAGGGTGGCTGTGGGTGGCCCTCGGCTCTGCTCCATCCCCCAGCACCTCCCATCAGCCCTCCTCCACAGCCATGCACCGTGGAGGTATCACCCACACCGCCCAGGGACAGCTCCAGCCTTCCTGGGTGTGCAGAGGACTCGGCTCGAGATGCCAGTTCTGCCCTCTGCTTTCTGACCAGCGCAGAAAAGAAAGCAGATGTCACCCACCTCTGAGAGAAAGACAGATGCAAATTGTCCTGGAAGCATGGGGACGTGTTGATAGCTTTCCCATTTCTCGAGAAAAGTGACTTCTGGATGGGGGTAAGCAGGAAATAAGCTGGGGTGAGGGAAGGAAGAGCATGCGGGAGTTGGTCCCCTGGCAGAAGTGCACACAGTCACGTCCAGATGCCCAAGCACAGTCACGATGTTGAAACTTGAAAGGAAACAAGAAAACTGAATTAGCGCCATACTTCTTCTTTTTTGCAGATCTGGGTGCTCCCAGGGAGTAAAAATGTAGCCTACACAAAGCCTCAACAACACTGTGCTCTATCAAGGGCAGAATAAAAACAAAGAATTTAAGGCTTCCTTGTGTCCAGTGGGAAAATCATTCCTCTCGTACTTCAAGTACATCTTGACAAAACATGATGCCACTGATAAAAGACCATGCAAAATTTTGAAGGAATAATTCCCAAGATCCTTAAATATTTACTTTATAGGACTCAGTTAACATCTTTGATGCAGAGAAACATAAAGTTGATGGAGGCAGGACCAGCAAGTTCTGAACCAGCTCTTGTAAAAGTAGAGTTCTCTAGAGCAAATAGCATCATTATCCATAAAAATGACATTTCATTTACTGTAGGTTTTGTGAGAATGCCTACTCTGTTCACAGAAATCTGCTGTTGATTGGAAAAGGCAGTTTTCAAAGGAGTGACAGAAATTACCTGCCCTTCTCTGTGTCTAGCATTTACTTTTCTCCCTTCATTTATCTGCCTTGATAGCAACACTAATTTAAATAAATTACTGCAGTCTGCCCAGGTAGAGACAGTTATATCAATAAAGAAGTGTTAATATATTTTATGTGGTATCAACTAATACTCACATCAACATGGTGGTTATACAGATTTAATATATTTTTATTTCTCCCCCAGTCACTTAGTAGAGGAAAGTCTTCAGAAGAGCTATAATAAGCATGTACAATAGTTGGCAAACTTTCATATCAGTTTGAGATGATTGATAAAATAGAGATGAAAAATGTCCTCTGGGCTACTAACAGAAAAGTTTTTAAGGTATAAAATGTTATTTTACAGGTGGATTTATTTCAGCTCTAAAGCTAGACAGATTTCAGACAGTACACACTGACAAAATGACACATTCGGTGGTTCCACTTTGCGACCATTACAATATTGCTTGATCCTGTCACTCTTATTTCAGAGATAATTCCTTTTTCTTTTTGCAAGCAGAACAAAAAAAGTGTGAGCCTGCCTTTTTGTTCCACCTTTGGGCATCACTAGGACAGGGGAAGTTGGCTCATGATGGTGTGAAATAACCAATAAATAGATGGCTATATTACAGCAGAGCTGGCAATTATCAGTTGATAATGGAACTGTCAAGGGGTAAGTTGGAAGGAAATATGTCTGGCTATGCAGAGTCCTGAGTAATGCATAATTTTTTATTGCCTCATCTCCAAATAGTTTAACTTGTATTCAGTATCATATAAAGCTAAGTTCAGAAGAGGCCATGAGTCAAAGTATTCTTCAAAAATTTGGTCTTGAAATTTTTATAATATCTTGAAAAATTATGCAGTTAATTTGGTTGTATTTTCCTAAAAGTGAGCAGGAGCCATTCTCATGAAGATGAAAGGAGGAGCAGAGAGCACAAGTCACCCGTTTCAGAGAAGGCTCTTCATAGATGCAATCAAAGCCATCTAAGACTTCTTTGTGGAGCAGGTGAGAAATTTTTCAATTAATGATTCCCACCTTCCCCATAGCTAATCTTGACTTCATAAAAATTGTTGTTAGGTTTTATGTGAGGGAAAAAAGTTAAAATGTCTGTGTTCAAAGTATTTTGGTTTAAAATTTAAGAAAAACTACCGTATGATTTTATCTGAGCTGTGTGCTCTAAAGATTTTTAATCCCAAACATTTCTGAGATTTTAATCTTGCGATGTAACCAAAAGAAACATTTTTAAGACTTGAATATACTCCCACTTCCTGCTCGGGTTTTTTTATTCTTCTGATAGCTGAGTTTTGAATAGTTTGGTTCAATGGACATAGAAGTCACAGGTGGAGACAACTTGCAATGTGATATTCTGACATGGTCCCATCTTTCCTCTCTAAAATGAGTTTTCTGCAAAACAAATAAAATTCAAAAATACAGGGAAAACTTTCCATCTATTTTTTTCTTACCAACTTTGATCATGTTATTCACCTTTCCTTCCACTAACATATTCCCTGTTTCCTACCTATATACCTGATCTCTTGAAGTTTGCTAAAAAGGCTTGTCTAAAAAAATACTACATGAGAGAAGTCAAACATCTGAGTGAAAGATAAATGCAGCTCATTACTAATTTGCTTTGCAGGAGAAGTTACCCTTCTCTTGCTGAATCACTGCCATGTGCTACAAACTTACTGTGAATATCTTGAGACAGAAGAAAGTAATTACTGTAGCATTTTAAAGCCTCAAAACGTTATGAAAATTTTAGATATTAGATGTTATTTGTCCTACTAAGTCTGAGACCATGAAAGCTGAAAGTTTGTCCGGTGAGAACCAAAGAAATACGTCCCCATAACTCTGATACAGTAAAGCTTTACTGCCACCTTTTTCCAAAGCACAAGTTAGGGACCCTATTAAAGGAAGCATGTAAATTCATAGCTAGCTTCACTTACTCATAAAGGAATAAAACAAGTCTTACTCTGTAACACATTCCTCCATTTGGAAGGCAATGGCAGCCAGTAGATTTTAATCTGAGTTTTCCAGAAAGACTATATCACCTTGATCTCTTTTGATACAGCTTTCAGTGGAAATAAATATTATGTCAACAAAATCACTTATTTTTATCTTAGAATGATGTTTTGAAAAATATGTGATGTTAAAGGTTTATTTCTTAGCTGAGAGAAAATGTAAGAAGGAATGGGACTATTATTCCATAGTCAGTCTGAGTCTATATAATTTTACCTTCCTCTCTGGATTATGACTTTCATTTCTGCTACCAATAAATTTCAGGTTTATTGTGGTTAGTGTTGGGTACCTCAGCCCTGTTATGCCTGGTTATCTCGTTCGCACAATCCATTTGATACAACCTAATCCATTAGTAGTTATTTTCCCACTTAGGACCACAGCCATTTTTTCCTCTCTGATACATGAACAGATGTAAAAATAGCAGAGAAAAATCAGGTGACAGACTCCACATTGTAGATGTCATAGTCAGAAGTCTTCTATGCAATAAGCAGCATCAACAAAACCTAAATTAATCATTCCTGACAATTCAATAAATATATATATAAATAGTAAATAAATAAAATATTCTAATGCAACAATAGCACCCTGGGCATAAAGAAGAACTGTTCAATGTTTCTCTCAGGAGAGACAAATTAAATGCCTCGCTCTATAAGCAGCAGAGATGATGAATCTTAGTTTCCTGCAGATCTGTATCTCAAGTCTGTGATTTCCTCTGGACTCTCTGATATCTAAGGAACATGATTTCACATCAGCTTCTCCCTTGATGGGGCATGAACCCTCTGCCTCCCCTATCTGACCTACTATTTTCACATAGGGGTTTATTATTTTCATAAGGGTTTGTTAATTTTCTTTTTTTTACATTTCTGACAAAATTGGATGAAATCAGCTCGTGTGTCAAAATGTTTGGGGCCAGTATTAGCAGGACTGTGGACAACTGATCACTAGAAATATGCAGCATGTTTTCATATTTGCTCAGAAAAAAAAGCAAGCTAAAATAAAACCTGTCTTTGAACTAAAAGTTGAACATACCTGTTATTTTCAGGGATAAATGGGCAGGGGGGAGGGACAAACAGTGAAGTGGGATGACGCATCAATTTATTAAGAAAATATTCAAAGAAATAGAGTTTTGATAGAGATTAGAAAAAAGAGAGAAAAGCCCTACATCTAATGGTGGGAAAAAGACTGCTCCCATCTTCTTTGGAAATGACAGCAGGACTCTACTTTCCAGCAGCCTGAAAAAAAAACTCTGTGGCCTCCACCCCACAAGTGGTCTGAAATACGTTTGCTGAGAGTGAGAAAAGGAGCCACAGGCACAATACATGCCTTATGCCCAAGTTCTCCTGTCACTCATCTGTTAGCACAATTTTCATCTAAATTATTCTCAGAAAACTTCTGAAGCTCACAAAGGAGGGAAAAAACCCAGGCAAAGACACTTGGCATTTAAATAGCATCTCTTTCTTTGAGCTACTCCATGGAAGAAGACAGAGATCTGTTTGCTGTTACTCACTGATAAAATATTATGAGTTTAAAAAGTAACAAACAGCTTTTATGAACGTGCATTCAGTTGGGGTAATAGCCTTTCTATATAGGATAAGCACCAACCCTGTGAGTATTCAAGGCCAGGTTGGATGGGGCTTTGAGCAACCTGATCTAGTGGAAGGGCAGGGGAGTTGGAACTAGGTGATTTTTAAGGTCCCCACCAACCCAAACCGTTCTAAGATTCTATGAAAAAAGTGTGTTTGAATACTACCATTGCTCACAGTGTGAGTAGAAACATTGCCTCTCTGGGCTATGGTGCTCCAGAGGTTCTCTGGCTATTGCACTGTGCTTGACTGTGGTTGTTGCACTTGAGTAAGAACAAAGGGGAAGATTGTAGAGGACCGGGAAATGACTGGCTCAAATCTAGTTTCTGTTAGTGCCCAACTGCTGGCCTCTACTTACATAACATTTCATTATCACTTTCATAATTAAGACCAATCTCATTTAACTTGGTCTTTGAATAACATGTAAATCAGAGTACCACCCTATCTAGAAATGGGACAAACTAGTGCCAAAATCTCTATCACATTAAGCTTTCAGCAGGTCAAATTTCAAGGCAATTCTAGACTGGTCTTTTTAATATTTTACAGCAGATGAGCAATTCTCTTTCACAGTGAGTCCTGGTAGGCCATGCCCAAATGTAGGAGCCCCATTTCCACTTGGACAGGAATGTTGAACTCAATCTCTCCTCCCATGGAGGTGGGGAGTGTAAGAAAAGACCCCCACTTTCACTGCATGGTTGCTGTGGTGACCAAAAAGGTGCCCAGAAACCTTCCTTCAGCAGCACGAGCAGACATAGGTTAAGGAATAAATGGTTAGAGGCTAGCCTTTGGATCTGCCTTTGCCCACAGAAAGGAAAGAATGTGTTATTTATAATCCATGTCCTCACTGATAGGTGGCACCTACCTTGTACCATTCTCAGCAAGCTGTGTAGATATTTACCTGTAAAACTCTAATCCCTAAAGCTGTACAGATGAGATCCTGCATATGAGATAAAAACACAAACCCTATTTAAAAGAAACTCATACTTTTTCCATCCATCTCCAAAATTTACTACCTTGACATACAAGTCAAACTTTTAACAGGGATTTGAAGACTGAACTGAATCAACTTTTCTTCTTCTTGAGCTACAATTCTGTAAGAACAGTGTCAATTGTTTCTGTGCAGCATACATGTACTCTGAAAGGGTTTTTACAGACCTAAGAAATTAGCAAAATGGTATTTTCTCTCCTGAAGTACTTAAAAGATTTGCCCTGATTGAGACTTGGTGATTTGCTGCAGGACTTGCACCAGTGCAGCCCTCTGCTCACCAGGACTGGCAGCACCAACCTCCTCAGGTCCCTCCCATGACTGCAGCCTGCCTCTTGTTATCCTGAAAAACACTCCCAGAACATGCTGAGCAGGGAAATTATACTGCATAGCTATGACTCATTTATGAACAACAGTTCTCCAGAATACAAGAGGCAACTATTGGAAGAGTCAGTCCTTGTCAGGTTGAGTATATGGCAAATCTCTCAAGCTTTACTTTCATCCAGCTCTCAGTGCTGTGGGTCTCTGAACTTCATCAGAAAAAATGCTTATTAATGATTCAGCTCTGGGAACTCCAACTGATGTAAAGGAGAAAATGTACCCTTTGAAAAAAGATCTGATGGAAATCTTCTCTTTCAAACCTCTCCTCAAGACCTACCTCTGCTGTGACATCTATCAGCCAGGTAATGATCCTTACATGTTAACAGCAGTCAGGGACAACCCACGCCTCTTATTAAAGGTGTTTTGCAATGACTCATAAACACCATGCTGGGCCCACAGATAATTTATATCACCTTGTGGTTTCATATACACCTTCTTTCCTCCCTTACTGTCTCCTTCCTCTTTAAACTTATTTGTTATATTCTTTACAAGACCCTGTCTTCCTCTGGTACAGGGCCAGTACAAGATGGTAGCCAGATGGCACTCAGCCTGCAACTGATGTTCTGCACTCATGTCTGTGGGGGTGTCTATGTGCGCATACTTACATATAAATGCTCATGGGCAAGCATATATATATATTCATGTGTGTATAGATATATGTATAGGTGTGTATACATGTGTGTGTGTGTGTGTATACACACACGCACACAGTTGCCTTGCACCTCCACACATACCCTCTCCATTCTCAGAAAAATTACCTGGAGCTTCCTACAACAGAACTTCCACATACAAAATGATTCACACTTTACTTACATTTTTAAGGCTTAGAAATCAAAAGAAAACAAGCCAAAATTCTCTTAAGAAAATTTTTGGTATCTGATGAGGAGCATATTTTGGTTTTAAGTGATTTGAATTAGTTCCCTTAATATATGCAATTACATTATTTAAAAAATGACATAGCAGGATCAAATAAGAGTTTATATCTGTCAGACAAACTCTCTTTAAGGAAAATGTTCAAACACAAAACTTTTAATGCTTTTTTTCCCCCTTGTAGGTCACACAAAATAAAACTTAGAATGATATGTCATCATTCTAAGTGAATTTTAGGAGATACAGAATCACTGCTTGTTTTACTACCTCTATATACATTGTAGAATTGCTTACAAAATGAAAGATGTTTGATAATAAAGTGGTAGGTAAAGCACGACAAGCTAAGCTGAAAATGGTTTTAGTTTGTTAGTGCTAGGGACAGGGGTAGTTTATTGCTGTGGATGACAGCCAGCCCCCTTCAAAATCCGATGGAATTTTGCCACCATGACTTCTTCCAGGCCACTGTTCTGGGACACAGAGCAGGGTCTCAGGTCTCAGGTCTCAGCTCGAGAATCTGGCTTGATTACTTCCACCAGTAACACTGGTGCATGGAAAAATTGAACATAAGCAATAATGAAATATCAGTTCATTATCATATTTGGGACAGAAATCTTTCACACAAGTGGCCCTATGTGTATACGGGTCTCCAAGAAAGTCACTGGTGTCTTGGAGAGCAGTTTTATTGACGAGACAGCAAGCTCCCAGTTCCCTCACAAGTGCAATGCAGTATTTCCACAGGCTACACCCTACATGGAGCCTACTGCAGCCAAGGCTACAAACTTCTCCTTTTGGATGTCCAACTTCACATGCTTCCTTAGGAGGCTGTCAGGGACTTTTCTCCAGTGCACAAGCACATGTCCTTTAGGACAAAGCAGCACGGCCTCAGCCCCATTAGACTCCTGGTGGCAGTTCTGAACACAGCGCTGCTTTCCTTCCCCACCCAAAAGCTCTTTAAAAAGTTTCACATCCAGCTGAATGCTACATCAGTGGCAGGCTTTTTAACAAAAGCAGCCCAGTGAAGCTGAAATGAGTATGGTCTAGGGGTTACAACAGAGATTTAGAAGGTCTTTGGAACGGCCTTCTCCCACCCCCATATGTGTCAGAGCAGCCTTCCTGCTCACCCCTTCTGAAGCCACCCTGGTACCCAAGGACTTCACCCACCTACAGGACTGAGGGCCACAAACCAGCAGCCAGGAGAAAGGTGAAGATTGATGCAATGCTTTCACTCAATGCAGAAGTTCCCTGAACAAACCCGAATTCCATAATGCCTGAAAAAAGCCCCACAAGTGAGTTTCACACTGTCGAGACAGCATGAAGCTGTCTCCTAGAGGAGATGCCTCTGTTCACTACTGCCCTCAGATTCCCAAATAGCATTTTCCTTATCAGATAACAGGGAGCACTCTCGAAATTCACTATTATCACAGTCCAGATGAGAGAGTATCAAGGTCAGAGACAGCGAATTTGTAAAGCTAAGTTATGCTAAAGAGAACACCACACTGTAAGTTAGATTATTATGCTAAAAACTTTGCTGCTGGAAAGCCTCTCAACTTTTTACCGTGTCTCAGAACTGAGAAGGTGAGGATTACTTGTCACGTTCTGTAAATCAGGCAAATGAATCAGGTGTACACAGTAAAATGGCTTTTTATATTAGAAGCCCTCAACTGTCACTAAGACTGAGCAGCTGCTCAGAGGACAGCAGTAGCTGCTGTGGCTGAGACACTGTCATTCTCAGCTCCTGTTTCAAGCCATTTGTGGTATTCTGGAAACCAGTACCAGAACTATGTGGGAGAAATCATGGCAATATACTCAAAGAAAAATAAGAAATTGATCAGCTGCACCAAGTTGATGATCTAAAATATAAAAAAGCTATAGAAATCTAGTTGTCTAGTTGCTTCTTGGACCATATGATGTATTTGCAGACAAATCTCCTGGCTAAGTTGTGGACTTCCTTTAAAAAGTGTCTCATCTTCCTGACTAAAATCTGAGCTGGCACCTTGGACACCTGAGCCATAAGCCACCCAAAAGCCCCTTTCTGTCTCTAATGACACACAAATTTAAACCAGTAAACTATTTACTACTGTTGCTGAACTGCAGACCACCTCTAAGTTTTCACACATGCACTAAATATTTTGCATAATAGAAGAGTTCAAATACTCTGTTATAATACAGGAGAAAAACTCCTGGCCAGAATTTAAACAAGCTCATTAAACCATATTTGACATGGCTCCAGAACAAATTAAAGCAAGGGATATTCCAAAATAGGTCCTGAAAAATCACTACAAACAACAGAAATTACTTCAGAATAATATTATCTGTGCATAAATGTAGCTACCCAGAGTGAATTATGTCCCCATTGAATATAATGGCATAGACTCAACCACCTCCATCTTTTCTGTGCTNCTTCCCCTGCTTTAGACTATCAGAAAGAGGAAGACCTTCAGACCGCTTTAGTGGTGGTGAATGGCAAGCCAGGGCTGAGTTCCCCAAAGCCCCTGAAACTGGGACAGAGATGAACCCAAAGTGTCCCAAGCAAATCCCTGGGGTTTACCAGTCACCACTCTGGCTATCTTTGAGAAGCTTATTTCACAAGGTATTCATCTGAGGAGGAAAAGCATCTATCAACTTGCAAAAACTGATTGAAGAAATCTAAAGGAAACTGAAGCTTCCACCTAGACTCCCTAAAAGAAAAAAAAAAATAGCAAAAAATGCCTAACATTTGGTGCAGTGCAGTGTATTCCAAGGGCAAGAACTTTGGTTCTTCAGAATTATTTTTATAATGTCACCTCTGCCAGGGATGATTTAAGAGCTTCTAGATAAGGGAATGAATTTCATCAGAGGCAGAGAAATCACCTCAAGTCTTCCTTTAGCTTCTTGATGAATAAAACACCTTCCCCAGCACTTTCTAGCACCTCACTGCTACATTCAGGAGTGGGACTTTAAAGTGAAGGAAATTATTAGTGCTTCAGTGTAAAAGCCACCTTTAAGAAATTAAGAGAGCAAACACAAGTGCATTGAGTAGCAATGAGCTGACTGGGCTTTAAGCAGCTTTAAAACTACCTTAAACCAGGTGTACCCAATCTACTCCTCTGAATAGCTACTCCTACATAGCAACACTGTGCCTGCTGCAAGTGAGAACAAATAGTACCTCCCATTGTCAGAAAGTGAGGGCTGTTGTAGCATTTCAGGTGTCTTATATGTAGGAATTGCTGCTTGCCATTGCCAATGCCTAATTGCCATTATTACTTGCATGTAGGAATCCTCTCTTAAGCTAATTTATACCACTTCCAATGATAGATACAGCAGGGTATAATTTAAAAGCATAAATAAAGCTTCAATACAAATTTCCCTCTCTGTACAGGGGAGATTTCTGATTAGTCTCACCCACCAGGCCCTTCCTCTTCCAGTATCTACCAGTTCTTCTTAGTGAATGCCAATGAACAGGCAAAGGAATACTGGAGCTGGGAAATCATTTGCAATTCACTCCTTCTGCCAACAGAAGTAGCTGCTAGGAGAGGATGTCAATCTGTCCCCCTTGTAATCCTTCTGCATAGCTAAAGTAAGAAAAAAGAATCCTAAATACTGCACATTCCCAGTCATGAGTCACCCAAAACCACATTGTGATGGATGGCCACAGTCTAGGCTTGCAGAAGTCCCCTGGACAGGAGCAAGGATGAACCTGAAGTGTCCTACATAAGTTTCTTCCTGGGTATTCTACATGTAATTTATTTTGAACACTGAGGTATTCCTTTCTATTCCACCAGGATCTTTTCACTCAGAGATGCTTGATCTGGAAAGATATTTTGTACAAGTCTCCATAATCTCCATAGTATTCATAGTCATCCTACTTTATATGTACAGACAGTGGAGGAGCAGCATTGTTGGGTTAAACTCTGATAAGGAAGGCCCCAGTTCACACAACACAGACATTTCCTACTAGCTAATGTTAAAGAAAGGAACTCAGACTGTCCCATGTTCAGATAGAACACTGGAAAAATGGGGATTCATCTTATAAGAGGACAGTAATACAAAATTACTTATTCAACTAAAAAAAAAAGCAAGGGCACCACATCCAGATAGAGGCTGCAAACACTTCAAGGAGAAAACACAAAAGAAGAACCTTCCAAATTCACAGAGAGTGTTGACATATGAGGAAAATGGTTACTAAGAAATGAGATTTCCAGCCATCTGGAAACTGAAGTTCTGGAACAGATTTCCAGAAAAAATGTACTAGGAACAAAACAAAAACCCTCAATCAGTTTTCAAGATAGGGCTGGATGTGTTTGGAAAAGAGGGTTATTCGGCATGGTTTCTCACACAAAAATCCACATCAGCACTCTATCTGCTGTGTCCAAGCTAGGAGTAACTTACAGACATTTCTAGGGAATCCAAGCACAAAAAGGCTGTTCTAGCAAACCTTTGTCACCTCACCTTCCTATGAGTTATATGCAAACAGTGCAACAAATTTAGGAAAAAAAATATAAAAAATATAGGAAATATTTAGGTATGAAGAAGCAGAAAAAATTAAAGCTTAAAATGCTCATTTAGGGAAAAGAGCTATTCTACAGTGCACAGCATATTGAAGGGTAAGGAATGCAATTAGTGCTTGCTGCTGTATTTCAGGAGTGCTTGCTCATTTCTTCTTAGCATGTAATTTACATATTAATATTGGAAATGTCATTTGTTTGTTTCTTGCATTATCACTCTTTGATAAGCATGTGTCATTATTGCACACAAATAAGGAGCTTCCACCTGCCTGACAGAAAACACAGCCAGAAGATATTTACAAAGGAGCACTAGTCAGGCTGTTTCATACCATAACGAATCACCTGCCTCATTAGTGAGCACCTTTCCTTCCTCCACAGCAAGCAGGCAGAGAAAGGCAGAGCTTGTGCTGCTCACTGCATGCCAGGAAGAAACACGAGGTGTTTTGCTATGAGACCAACACACAGATGTGTTGGAGTCATGCTCATGTGCCTCCTCAAGGCACCACCTTGTACTTGCTTTCCTTACAAAGAGCAAAACTTAAAACCCATCTTTGAAGACAATCAAGGCTTGGGAGGGAAAAGGAAGTCCAGGAAAGTGACAGAACAGAAGTGCTGAGAAAGCCTGAAAGCAGGGCTCAGCTCAGCAGAGCCACAGCCTCCTGCTAGTAGAAAGTTTTGAGTCACAGCAGCCAACTGAGTCCCCTGACACAAGCCAGCCTTTGATCACTCAGTCAGTAGTGAAGAACAGCATCAACTCCACATATCTGACAGAAGGGATATAAACATAAATATTGTAAGACAGTTTGGTCATACTAAAGGTCTGTCCATTCCTGTAGGCAGTCTCTGGCTGTTGCTATCAGTAGATGCTCCTGCCAGGAAACATGGCACACAGAGAGCCCTGCTGACCATGGCTGATATTCCCAGCAAGCAGGTGTTTGGGGCTGCTCTGCACCGGAGTTTGTTCTCAATGGCCTTGGTTCTCCAGATCCATCCAATTTGCATTTCTACTTTTACATCTGACACGTCATATAGCAATGAGCTCCTAAGCTCTGTTACAGGCTGTGTGGAAAAGTACTACTTCTTGCTTGTTTTACGCCAGATGTCTAATAGCACCATTACACTGTCCATGCTGCAGAGGCTGGGACAGACAGGGAATGATCGTCTCCAACTGAGGTGCACCACATATATCTAAGTAGTCTCTTTCCCAGGCTAAAAGCCATAACTCATTTAATCTTCCCATGTGCAGAAGCCATTTCAAATTTCTGGTTAACCTTATTGTCCTTCTCTGTATCTTTTCTACTTCTACTACATCATCTTGAGACTAAGGGATCAGAAATGAGCTCTTCATTCAACACTCCATACATGTAACAGTGACAAAGAGATATTTTACCTTCTATTCCTTTCCTTATAACTTCTAACATTCCATTTGCTTTTCAGTTATCAATAATCACTATAATGATTTTTTTCAGAAAATTATGTATAATAACTTCAAATTGACATAGCTAATAGGGAAATTACAATTTCATACATATACTTGAGACTGGTTTTCCCAGGTGCATTATTTAAAATATCTGGGCCTAGACTTCATCTGCCATTTCTATTTTACAGTCATTTAACAACAAGGAATCCTTCTAATGCTCTTTGCAGTTGGTCTGAGTTTTGGTTATTCTGAAATATTTTGTCTCATCAAGCAGCAGTTTTCACCACATCACTCATCCCCTTTCTCAGATCATTAATGAATACACTAAACAGAACAGAGGCTGGAGCTGTGCATACTCCTCTCTATTGTGAAATAGAGATCATTTACTCCTACCCTGTGGCTTCTTTCATTTAACCAATTATTAATCCACGACGTCTTAATACCATCAAGACTCTATGGTTAAAAATATCATTGAAAGTCTTTTTTAAAATTTTTTATTAACTGCATCACCCTTACATACATATTCTTCACAGAACTAGAATAGATTTGTGGAGGATAACTTCAGTCTATGAAATCTGCTTTGACCCTTTTCCTTTATGCTATGTTTCACTTCTCTACTATTTTCTGTCACTTGTTAACAGCTTCTACCAATTTGTCCAACACAAAAGTCAGAGGTACTGTTCTGTAGTTCCTTGAATTCTCTCTGCAACCCTTTGATAAAAACTGGCATTATATTTGCCACTCCTGAACCATCCAAAAGAAAAAATTGTTTTAAACAATAGGGTGGAAGCTACAACTAATTGTTCAGCAAACTCAACCCTGAGTTCAACAGGTGCATACTTGGCTCATACTGTCTGAAACCATCAGTTTGATTCTTCCTTTTCCACTGACTTTTCTAAAACTCTTCTCATGTCATTTCATATTGAGACACTTCCTCAGACTTGCCTCCTATAACGGAAGGTTTTATGGTTGGGCATATTCCCCAATGAAAGTCAATGAAAAGAATTTATTTTAAGCTTAGTTCCCTGCTTTCTCTGGGCGCCCTGTAATTCTCTCCTGCTGAATTTGAGATGTCAGTATCTTCATTCAAAATCAGTTACTCTAGTTCATACCTCTTCATTTTAGACTTTTATTACTGGTAGAAAAGTATTCATATTCATATGAGTTTTTACAGTACATAAGAACTTGATTGAGTTTTCTGTCTCATGCTTTATGACATTTTTATTTTTAATATTGAGCAGTGAAAAAAGGGACCTTATTTGCCTACACATGATCAGTTACACAGCCTCATGTTTTATAGCATCCTATGCCTACGTGTAGTAATACTGCATCCCAGATTTAACCACCTCAATAATGAAAGATAACAGCACAAATTAAAAATTCAAAACAGTTAGCTCTTTTGGTCTTCTGTAAATTAGTTGTTCCCCTCCCCCCCACCAAGAAAAAGCCAAAAAACCCCACCCCTGTATTTAAATTAGAAGACAGGATTACATTATCTAGTTATAGTCTTAAATGAAGAAGGAACATTTATGTTTCTGTTCTGGGTTTATCATAGGTCTCTGAACAACCAGTAAACATTCAATGTCATCTTTATACTGCCACATGCTGTGATTTTTCCTGCCAGAGAGACTCCAGGGCATATGCCCTCTGCTCATCTGCAGGTGTGGAAACATTTCAGGTGCCATTGGTATGGTTAACCAGTAGAAAGGAATGAAATCACTAAGGAATCCTTTTAAAACTACACAAAATACCCTGGCTGAATTTACCACCACCATTTCAGTGCTTGCTTACAAAGAAAGAAACTCAGCATTATCTCTGTCCAATGATACCTTTTGTTTCACCAGACATCAATGTTGGCTATTACTTTGCTAATGAATCTGACAAACTATTTATATTCACAATTTAGCATCCCCAAATATTTTTATATAAATAGCAGCATTTGCAACCATTTACTTTTAAGAACATACTTTCTAGCTGCATTATGTCTAGACCTATCAACTCTAATGGCCATTTTACCCAGGCCTCTTAAAAAATAAGGTGGTGATCATTTCAGATATATTTATCTATTGAGAAACTTCTGGCTTTAGAAAGGCCTATATTGATATTTTTATTTGATATGTTGTTGTATAATACAAAGCATTTTTTGTTGGGGCCCCCCCTCAGGAAGTCCACGTGGGGTTGTGCTCATCCTCAGCTGCCTGAGGCACAAAACCACCACGCTGATTAATTCTCTGGGTCACCACTCAGGCACCTAAAACTCAAAATTACAGTTCTTACTTCTTACCCTGAACACACCCAAGTATCTGACAATAGCAGTGGAGGGGAAAAGCATATATAGACACAGAAATATAAACATAATATATGGGGAGACCAAAAAACAAACTTCAGCAAGGAGTGCATACACTGGCTATAGTTCAAACTGTCTGCACCTCTCAAAAGCAGGAACACTGAGGAAGGTTGGTGTCTCTCACCAGGGGAGGCCTGAAACAAAGGACGGAGTGTCACGAGAGTATTGCAGTCATGCTCTGCTGAAATCAATGCACATATGAAACAAAGGACAGAGCAGCGTGGTGGTTATGCTCTGTTGAAAACAATGCAGCTAATGGGAACTAAGCCAAAGGAATTATCCAGATGGTAATCAAAAGCTGAACTTTGCTTCATTAACTCAAAAATACATATTACTTTTCACACCGTATGTAAGCTAATGAGTAAAGTCGCTCAAACTCCACCTAAACATGAGACCGTAACTTCATATTTTCTCCTCCCACAAAGAAAATATAAATATAGATTAAGTAAGGAGGAAGGTTAGAGAAGATTCCACTGTAACTTCTGGGATCCATCGATGGGCTGAACCTGTCTTGTCCCTATAGGGATGCCAGTTGGGTAAGAACCTTATTCTGTGTTCACCAAATGATTATCCCGAACTAGCTTTCATTGGTGAATAGAGCTTCTAAGGATATTGCTTCAAATTCATTTTTGCAGACGGTATACTACCAGTGGCAATCTCTGAACCTTAACCTGTCACAGTCTTCTACTAGCAGTGTGTTTGATAATAAAGCGTGCTATTTCATAAAGTGTGAGTTTGAGTCCTTCAAGGGTGCTGGCAGCTGCTGGCAGTGGATAACATGCTTGACAAAGCTGATAATAAACCAACCAAGAGCAAGGACACTGTCAGCATGTGACCCTGAATTATTGGTCAAAGCATCCTCTGTTACTGTGGCTGTTTAGTGGGGTCCCTATAACAGAGCCCTGACAGACCAGTCAGGCACAAGGGTCTCATCTTCCCTGGGGGCACTGAGAGATTGCTCAAATATAGAGGGTTCAAGGAAACAGCTAACATGCTGCTTGCAGGTTTGGCTTGAACTAAAACCCTGAGGAAGATTTTTACAATTAACACAGAGAAAAGCTATCTTGAAAGCAAGTAGAGTCTGGTCACCACTAATAACTTGTGTGTACCTGCAAGCTTCTCAGGCAGCTGATAGAAAGACCACAAAACCAATGTGAATGCTAGTGAATTTATAGAGAAAGTGTGCATGTACTTGGCTTCATGGGAACACAAGTTCGTGTTCACTTCCCTTGAGGTTGGTCAGAGACAGACCCCAGGCTGCAGGCACTCAGAGGGTACCTCTGCTACCCAGCAGCTGATATTTGTGATGGGCAATCTCATTTTCTTAATGAAGAACATTGGCTGAGATAAGTCTTCAGAGAAAGGCCAAAGGTGGGGAGAAGGGCCTCCGTCCTCGGTATGTCATCCCTCAGCAGCATGAGCAGACAACAACCGAGCTTGGAAAAGTCTGAGTTCACAGAGGTACCAGTACTGGGGGAGCAGCACTGAGGTGTCTCACCTAGGTAAATGCTCCTGCAGATGTGGGCACCTTTTTGTGACTCACCTCAGCACAAAAGCCTGTAGCTGCCAAAATATATGATTCTACCTCACTACTAACCTAAATGGGGCTACTCGCACAATTAAGGACTAATTGGATGAGAATGGATTGCTTGATGAGGTCCTTAGACTTGTGTGTTTCTGGTCAAGTCCTCAACAGATGCAAATTAGCACAGCTTCAAAGAAATTAGTTAAGTGATGCTGAAGGTGTGGCTTCCACTATTTGTGTGTTTTAGAAGGAAGGAAATAGACACAAAGCAATTCTGCATGAGAAAGTTATGTCTCTACTAACATACTAGTAATAAAGTAGGTTGGTACTGTATAATTTATTTAAATTTTCATTATGTTCTTTTTAAGACCGTTAGGGAAACTAATTAGTCATGGGTTAAATGTCAAACCTCTGTGTAGTGGGATTTGAAACTGATTAAAAGATACAAAGGTAGAGAATTTAGGCATGTAAATGGACTTTAAAGGTACCTGTAGAGGGCCAGTAGTACTATTTAGTATATTTAAAGTATTAGTTAACAATCGGGAGATGATTGTTTGGGAGTCTTTGGAGGACAGGAAAATCTTGAGGTGCATCAAGTCTGAAGGAGGTTTGAGGAATTAAAAAGGATATAAGTACATAAGCAGATAGTTACCATCTCTAAGACAAAGTGACACTGGAACACACTTCTCTTAGTAAGAGTGAGCACTGTCACCAGCAGTCCTGTCCTTAAAAGCCACTTGAGCAATTTAAAACAAGCCTCAGCTGATAAGTGGGAGAAACCCATTTCCTTTCACAGAAAACATCAGTTTGCCTGGTCAGTGCTAAAGCACAAGTCAACAACAGCGCTTCTCTCCTATGAGGAAAGGCTAACAGAATTGGGGTTGTTCACTCTGGGCAAGGGAAGGCTCCAGAGAAACCTTATTATGGCCTTTCAGTACTTAAGTGGCTTATAAGAAATACAGAGAAAGACTTTTCAGTAGGGTCTGTAGTAATAGGGCAACAGGAAATGGGTTTACACTGAAAGAGGGCAGGTTTAGATTAGATGTTAGGAAGAAATTCTTTATGGTGAGGATGGTGAGGCACTGGGACAGGTGGCCCAGACAAGCTGTGGATGTCCCATTCCTGGGAGTGTTCTAGGCCAGGCTGGATGGGACTCTGAGCAACCTGATCTGGTGAAAGGTGTTACTGCCCAAGTCAAGGGAGTTGGAACTAGGTGGTCTTTAAGGGCCCTTCCAAACCAAGCCATTCTATTATTCCCTTCCCTTCCTTTCCCTTCCTCTCTCTATTTCCCTGTACTATAAAATCTCTGTGGGCTGAACCACAACAATTTTGCACCTGTTCACATAAACCCTTTCCAGCTGCAAGTGTCATTCTGGGAGAAGCAGTTGAGTGTACAGGCAAACAATAGTTATTTTAGCAAATTTTATCATGGCCATTTCACATTTCAGGCACAACAGCTTCAGAAGATGAAGGACTCTTGCATACCAGCATTTATACAAAAACTTTTGTTCCCTGCTGACCTTGAGTCTTGTATAATCTGTGGAAAATGTATGGTATATAATAACAGCAGTGCTGGGGGAAGTTCAATTCAGTCAGTCACAGCTTATGTGCACAGGTAAATGTATTTTATTAACTGTAAGCTTTCATTTTCTCTTGTGGCCTCACAGAAAATGTGTGGCACATTGGCCCTTATGGTATTTTTGTAAGGAGAAAGTGGAACTGCATAATCTTTCAAGAAAAAGAAAACATAAAGCCTACAATTAATTCAGCTCTATAAAATGCTGAACATAGGTTCAAAAGCCAATTTAAAATCTTCAACATAAGATAAAAAATACTACAAAAGGATGTAAGTATTTTTAAAGAAGAACATTCTCTTCAGGAGTCAAACTACTTCACAAGCTGACAACTTTCTGTGTTCATAACCAGCAGCTTCCTTTTGAAGCAACTTTCACATTGAGAACTGATGGAATAACTCAACATTACAAAACAGGAAAGTACTATAAATTATGCTTATTATTTTGACAAAAGTCTCAAGATGTGCACAGCCTAAAAAACTTACTGGTCCCTGCCTTACAGAGATTCTAGCTGATATATAAGTGGACAAAAATATACAGGAAAGCAATGCAATAATAAGGAAAAGGAAATCCATTAATTAGCAACCTTTTTTGTGGGGTCATATATAAAGACTAGCGGGTCAAACAAGTATTTGTAACAGTTTCCCTAAACTAAACTGTGGTTACATTTGGGCAGGGATATTTGAAATACAACACATGTGCTGGCAGCCCCTGCCAAATGCAGCCATCCTAATCTGAAAACAGCACAAGGTAGCAAAGGAAATACAATTCCAGATTTAATCCATGTTATCTATGAAAAAAAAATGTTTCAGTCTAATGGCTGAACCATATGGCTATAAACATACACTCAGACAGTGAGGGGTATCAGCAGAAGAAAATTCCTGGCATTTTAACATTCCTGTGATATAGTATGCAGTAGGTATATTAATTTAGCTAAACTCAAAATTGCAAACACATAGCTCAAGTTCTCTGTAACATCAGACAAGAAGTGGTGTTCAGGCTTCTTATTAGGTTTCTACACGGAAGTGAATTTTTATATACAAAATTTGTATCATATCCATATATCCATTTCTCTTGCAGGCTTGCACCCACGGCAGGAAACATTGTAAATGATAGAGCTTCCCAAGCATAATAAGTTCTTTGCAGCTAACTCACAAAATACATTCCTAAGTTTGTGCAGAATTTTTGGTGAAATCGTGGTGTTATTTCTTTGCTCCAGAGAGTTAACAACTCTCTGGAGCAAAACACACAGTTATGGTTGCTCATGACACCGATCATACCACTAAGTTCTGGTCTGTGGATAAGTCAAAGGCATGCAATTATCAAAAGACCTGTAGCAGCTATTTAAACATTAAATAAGAAAATTTTCATAGTAGTTAGTTAAAATATAGAGACAAAAGGGTAAAGGAATAAAAAGAATTAAAACTACTGTTGTGAATTCTACTTTTGTCTCTAGCACCTCTTTATTTTCACATTGGACTTGCAAAATTTATTTTTTTTATAAAAGAGTGATGGCACTTCAGAAAAAAATTAATTATCTGGGGCTATTTCCATGACTCCTAGAACTTACCTTATGGGATTAGCTGCCCAGAAATGACACTGGAAATAATGGTCCTGCAAGAGAGTATACCTTTATTCAGGTCCAACAGCTTGATATATTTGCTGCTTGGAAGGAAAGATTTGTTCAGTGAGGCTATTGCAGTCTGATTATGTGACACTGCATGGTACCAGGAATAAACAGACATCAAAGACAGCACCATGAATGGAAGAACAGCTAAAAGCTTTAGCAGAGGACATGGAAGAGACCTAAGCAACATGTATCTCCAAGTAAGGTGTGCCAGAAAAGTGGAATGATTGAAAAAGAAGAGGTTTAATTCTGACTGTCTTTTAACTTTGAAGAAGTGGATGTGTTTCACGAGTTTTCACTTAATTTGGGCAGATGAAACTACAGTGTGAAAGAACTCTGTCTTTCATGCAAAAGTGGAACTCCTGGCTGGCTGGCCCCAGGCTGGACAACCCAGGGCTGGACAAGCTGTTTTGCTCTTTCCCAGGACCCCTGTCCACAGAAATATCTTAACAATTAAGTCAGTCCCATTCAATTTTAGGTAACACTTAAAAAAATGTGAATAGCAGCCCTTTTTCTTCTATCCTTTTCCCTCCTCTTTCCTTAAGCATCTGCCAGAGCATCTATACCTTGCTGGCTGGGGGACTCACCTATGTGGTGGGAGGCCATTGGAATTCTTTCAGGTGGAGAAGGGAATGGAATTGTATCCCATATAGAGTATTCTGCCCACTCAGAATTACACTATAAAGATTACACGTAAGGAAGTCACTGCTGCTTCCCTTGGTTATGTTTTATAGGAGATGACTACTGCTCCACTTCTAAAGAAAATTTCTGGGGCAATCTACTTACTTCAGTGTGTCTGGAGGGAAGCACTTTCATGGAGGCACAGGTAGGATGACTACAAGTCCAGGCAAGGATGAGGATGTGAGATGGAAGCTTATTCTCCACAGCCCCTCAAAGTGATTTGAGACAACTTTCCCCTCCAAGTGCTGACTGTGAATTCCTTATGAGGCATCCAGTCCCTGGGGGGACAGAGAGGACAGGCATTGTAAGGCTGTCAATTCCTGTATGGCAGTAGGAACCTTAAAGCTGGACTACACACAGAGACACACAGCTTTCCGGCATCCAAACCTGTTGGTGGACCCAGACCAATGCCCACTTCACTGAGTTATGTCTCCTGGAGAGCCCCTGAGGTTGGCATTGACACACTAGGAATAGAATGTATAGAAATCTGCATTGCTGCTGGTGCCACATGGGAATTGAAAGGATTTCTGTCCCCGCTGGGATCAGGAAGTTTAACATTCTTTGTGAGTTTTGCTGACTGCAGAGGCTGCCCGGGAGCCTTGCGGGGCGACAGACTGCGCTTGGCCTGGTAGACTTGCTGCAGAGATGCAGTTTTTGTCTATCCTTTTTACCCAGCTGTCAGCTCCGCAGCAGATGAGGCATGTGGAAGGCAGGGCACTCCACACTGGGGAGACGGTGCTAAGCTCACGCCCCTTAGTAAGGGAAAAGAACTCTCCTTCCCAAGATGCCTTGCAATCCTCCATGTTTCTGGGATTCTCGGGACTACAGTTACCAGAGGGCATTGCGCTGCCCCGGTGTCCCCGGGATGGGTCACCCTCGACTGCGCGAGACCCTGAGGTTTTAAAAAGGCACCGCATGTGTCCATCAAGGTCTTTCTCCACATGGCATTTACCAACAACGCAGCAATAAGCATCTAAGAAGCTTTGCCTCGGAAGACCCCTCTTTGCTATCACTAGTAGCCGGGAGACCATGGGGACAGGGAAGGGACCAAGCCAGACTCGGTGCAGGCGGGGCGGGCAGCAGAATCTGTGCGAGAGTGGCATTAGGACCCTGCGGCTGCAGCACGGAGCCACCGCTGCTAGGCAGCGATGGACGCCGTGAGCTCAAACCGCGGGGAATTCGAAACACTCCGGGACCATGTGTGAAAGCTCTGCCTCACCCCACCACGGGAGCACCCCGGCCCCTGCAGCCCCCACAACCCCCCACCTTCGCGGGAGTCCATTAGAACCCTCAGATCATAGATATAAGCCATCGCTAAAGAGGCAGATGCGGTCGATGTTAAAGGAGCAAAGGCGGGGACAAAGAAGCCGGAGCGGGCCCTTCCGTAGCAGCACCCGAAATTTTATTGGGAGGAGGTGCGGGCTACGAGAAAGAAACTCTTGGGGCAGTTACACTGAGTTTTTAAGGGGAACGAAGAGGGGCGGATTATGAGGGGAGGGTCCAGGATACCACAAATCACAGGATGGTGAGGAGTGACAGGTATCCAATAAGTTCTGAACAGAGGAGGAACTTATTTGAATTAACCAATCAACATAACAGAACAGCAGAACTTTCCAGCACTTGCTTACTATTAGAACAACCTTATGAATATTAAAAGTAACTCTGAAGGGAAAGAGGTGAAACAGAGACTTTGACTGACAAGCTAAAACGGGGGAGGATCAGGGGATGCGCCAGCCATGCTTTCTCCATCTCTTTCAGACTGTCCTGAGAGGAAAAATCATAGAGAAGGCAGGCTGAGTCACTGCCACATGTGAGGTCTGTTTTCTTTCTTAAAAAACATTAGGATACTGACATTTAATGCTTCCTGATTTGTATAACTAAGCTATAGGGTATGGTAATTTTTGCTTTGTTTTTTTACACATTATTTCTATTGTTGTCATAGTCTTTTGGGATTTGCCATTTATGCCCTAAGCACTAAACAACTCACTAGGATGCCACTTATCTTAATCTTTTTTGGACATTTTTCATATACAACATTCCCTGCATAGTGACAGGTTCAGTACTGTTAAAAAACAGCAGGAGAAAAACCCAATTAAACTTACAATTTCCCACCAAGCAAGGCACATATGCAGTATGCCCACCAGATGACTCGCTCTGTCCTTGCCTGTAGAGGACATATCTACAGGAGGATTTTCCCCTGAGGGCACAGCATGTCTCATTTCCTAAAACTGCCACATTTCTCCAAAAGGGAAATAAAAATAAAACATAATCATAATGTCTTTCTTCACCTCAAATATATATACTAAGTTTACATGAAGGGCTAACATTTCAAAAGGCTCTCCAGACCTCTGAAAGCTGCCTGGGCTTTCCGTTGCAGCTTCATTGTACACACCAGAAGAGTCAGGGCTTCCCATGTTGTTCAAGCTATTTTGGTGTGCAACTCCTCCACACATGGGTAATCATTTAATTTTCACACAGGCAGAAGGAAGACCAGACTGTAGCACTGGGTCAGGCTGGCTAGGCCGAGGAGCTTAAAGGAGAGCCAAATAAAAGACTACACTAAAACAGCAGACAGAGAGGGCAGAAAGAGAGAGAGGGCAGAACTTTCTGCCTTTATTTATATGTTTTTACAAATCACCGTGGATTGGAGGTAGAAATTACTACCTCTTAATTCTACTGGTCAAAGCATCAATCTATCATATTTCTCCACCCAGTATACTGGAATTATAAACACACATACAGTTAGGAAAAACATAGATAGTTGTTAAGAAACTATAGCTATGTTTACAGAAGAAGTGTGAGAAAGTATTACAAAAAAGAAAAACACTGAGAAACTGCAAAACTCAGAGCAACAACCAGACAGTTTTATGTTCACAGAACTGGACTCCTCCTTTGACATCCCATATGCTCTTTAAAATCAATCACATTAAGGAACTCTTGGTGTGATTCACCAGGAAGCCAAGCCCTGATTTATAACAAACCTAGGATGCAATTTGTCTCCCACCACTTCAACTGTCCACAAGATCAAGACTTTTGGTAAGCAAGTCTTCTCAATTTCCTCCATACTCAAAGGAGAAATTTCTCATATAGCTATCTTTCTGCTCGGTGATTCATCAGCGTCTCCCATTTCAGGATGGGCTGAGTAATTTATCTCTCTGTCCAACAGTTAAGAGCCCAGATCACTTTCTTACTCAACAATTAATTCCAAAGCAATTAACATTAAAACAGTTGAATCTTTTGAATCATTGTTCTTCAGTTACTATTTTTATGTCAGGAATGATGCCACTGTGACATAAATCCCAGGGAACTTGGGTAAAGCAAAACTCCTCTTAGAGTCTGCCCTGGTTTTGGCTGCAATAGAGATCATTTTCTTCTTGGTAGTTTATTCAGTGCAGTGCTTTGGGATTCAGTATGAGAATAATATTGATAACACGCTGATGTTTTGGTTATTGCTAAGTAGTTCTTACCCTAGGTCAAGGACATTTTGCAGAAAATATTTTCTGCATTTATGAACAGTCAAAATATTGCTGATAGTTATAAAGATGAAGAGGAGAGACTTCTTGACTGTATAGTGAAAGACATAGAAATTTGGGAATCTTCAGGACAATGGATAGTTTCACCTTACTCATCAATGAAGGAAAAACTGAATTTCTCAAGCTTCTAAGATTTCTTGCCAGAACAGTTCCAGCTGGAGTGTTATGACTGCAGAGCAAACAGCAACGTTCAGAACTAAATAAATTCTGTTTAACGGAATGGACAATGGAAAAATCGGCTGCCCCAGCTGAAAGCTTTAAATGCATTGACAAAAGCAGCTGTGCCATCTGATTTAAAGAACACCATCACTCAACCTTGCATTCCTTTGGATTTGGAGGACCACAAACATCAAGCTTCGGACTGCCAAGCTTTCCTGTGAACAGCAGTAGGAACAGTGCTACCAGTTTCTCCTTCACAATGTTTTCCAGTCTTGTCAGGGCATCATCATCTGGAAACACTGCTGCTTTTGAGAGCATTTCTGCTGGTTGTAATCCTCCTGCATTTGGGGCTACATCTTTGCCTATTAATTCTTCTGCTGTGAACTCTTCAAGCATCAATGTGCTTACAGCCTCTGGAATGTTTAATGCAGCAGTAGCAACTTCTGTCTCACATTCCAGCAGTATTTCATTTGGATAGACTGCCAGTGTCTCTGGACATAACATCCCATGAGCATCTTCTGCTCTCACAAACAAGAATACATCCAAAAAGTTATTTACACCAAAGAGCAGCTGAAGAATTGAAACAATTTGAAGCAAAAAAGATTGCAATGGGGAAAATTCCTCTTAAGGTACCACTACTAGAACTTTTAAATGTTTAGGACTTTCTAAGTTTATTTTGAAATAATATATTTTTGTAATTTCTCTGTCCCGGTTTGAGACAAATTTGGGAGGACACTCCCAAAAAGATGTCTCCTTTAAAAGGCAGAATTTCATCCCCTCCCCCCAGCCAAGGTTTGAAAATAAAATCTTCTTGGAGAAAAGTGAAAAAAGAACTGTTTATTTAACAAGCAAGATTCACACAGGCACAAAGGGAAAAAAAATTAATAATATTAGACAGTAAACCTGCTCTGCTGTGGAGAAAGATGGTGGATTTTAGAGTCTCTCCTTTCTCTGGTTTGGCTCCTCCCAAAGGTTCGGCCCGGCTGGGCCGGGGGGTCCGGCAGCTCCTGGCGAGGGTCCCACCAACTGTCTCCCCCGGAGATGGTCTGATTTTCCAGATGGGGAAAAAAACCAAGCCGAACAGTCCAAAAAGAGGGGGAGAAAAAGCAAAAAAACCCTGCAATCCCAGTGAGAAGGGAAAAAAAACCTCACAGCCAGACAGAGTACCACAAAAAAAAAGGAAAAAAACCCAAAAAGCTTGCACTTTATCTCAAAGAGATAAAAACAAACCATGCTTGTACTTTCCCTGGCTACTTCTCCCTACCAGCTCAAGGTTACAGGACCCATTCCTGGGCATAAGCAGACGATAGGAAAATAAAAAGCATAAAATCACCCCAGGACAGCTCAATGACAATTTTGTGATTGAGTAATGAAACAAAATGTTTCCATTTCTGTTCATTTTTGGTTTATCTTCTGCAATAATAAACTCTCAGGTAAAAAAAAATTAACAAGGCCAGGTTGAATGAGGCTTTGAGCAACCTGGTCTAGTGGGAGGTGTCCCTGCCCATGGCAGGGGAGTTGGAACAAGATGATCTTTAAGGTCCCTTTCAGCCCAAACCATTCTGTTGTTCTGTGACTTTTCAGTTTCCCATGCTCTGTCAGTGAGGAGGAGCACGAGAAGCCAGCAAGGCCAGGACAGCTGATCTGAACTGTCCAAGGGGATATTCCACACCACAGAATGTCATGGCCCGTATCTAAATTGGGGAGAATTGGCCAGGAGGGGGAGGTCACGGCCTGGGGTTGGGGTGGGCAGCAGTCAGTGGGTGGAGAGCAATTGTGTTGTGCATCACTTATTTCTCTTGGGTTATATTTATATCTCTTTCTCCTTTTCAATACATTTTTTATTTTTATTATTGTTATTATTATCATGTTTATTAGCAGTATTATTCTTATATTTTACCATATTTGAATTCTTAAACTGTTCTTATCTCAACCCATGGGTTTTACCTGTTTTTCTTATTCTCCTCCCCACCACACCAGGAGTGCATGGGTGAATGAGATAGTATTTGTGTGGTTGATGCCTGGGGTTAAACCAGAACAGAGTCAAGAGTCCAAGAGTCCTAGGTAATAATCTCTATTGCAACAATATTTATGCACATATAACTAGTAAGCAATTAGATAAAATGCATGAGTAGTGATAGGAGTGACACCTTTCTGCCAAACTGTGGCTCTTACCATTACTCAACAATGTCAGGTCCCTTTTTCTCCTGTGTCCCTGGAAGCTTACACTCCTGGATATCCAGTGGTCTGTCTGCAATGTGACAACTGCAGAGAGCATTTGCTTAGAGTGGTCACCGGCCCAGCAGAAGGGCACTTTCCATTTTGCCTGCCTGAGAGCTGAATTATGACAAAAAGGGAAAGCACCTCTATTCCTCCCCAGTAAGCACATGTGTTTACTATCCAACGGCTCACCCCCTGGGCTCATGAAATAGTTCCAGGATGCAAATCCCACTCTTACCTCAGAATCAAGAGCATGAGGAGACAGTAAGACAGTTCAGTTTCCACAGGATGTTTCAATGTATCCCTGCGGGCTGTCTATTGTTAATACCAATCCTACATATCCGAGGATCCCTATTAAATGTAGAATGAAATTATGTACATAGCATGAGCTTAAAAATTGTATTTCCAGGACAGGTACTTAATGCTGGGTCCAACGTAAAACATGATACAGGATTTGGGTGCCTGGCCTGTTCATGAATTGCTGAATATCACTTCCCTGGGAGTCTGGAGACACCTTGTGTGAAGATCACAGATAGGTACTGTGTTTTATAGACAGTAAGTACAAAATCCGTGAAAGAAGCCATAGCAACCACACGTCCAATGGATTGACTTTCATACTTAAGATAGAACGTTTCTTTAAACGCATTATTGTGTGGACAACTTACTGATGCTTGGATTTTTTAAACAGGAATTCCCTTCAGCCCTTCTAAAATGAAAAAAGAATAAACATACAAATTAAGATGGATTTGCTACCCAAATTATCAACCTAGCTTGTTCACTGGGAACAGTGAGATCACATTAGTATTACCATAGCCTAGATATTCTGCTCCTCAGCAAGAATGGCGTCCAGCTATCCTGTTCAGGAACCTGCAGCCCTTCACCTGGGACATCTGTCACACGATGGCTTTGTGCCCTGTACACAGACCCTAAGTATTGTGGGAATTACAGTCACAAGGAAAGGGAAAACAATGCCATCTCAGACCAAGCTGTCAGCCCACCACAAACTCTCTTACCCAATATCAGAAAATAAGAGGTTCTAAAAAAATGTACACTCTGGGGAAAATCTTCATGGAGGTATCTCTTGGATGAGCAAGGACAGAATCAGCCAGGATTACTTGATGTAAATGACAGTCCCTTATCAAGTTCTCCTTATTTGAACTTTCTCTTGCTCCTGGAAACTTGATATAACACTACTTTTATTAACCCAGGGCACAGCAAAGGAATAGATGAAATTCAGCACCTACACTGGCATCAAGAAATGCCCACAGAAGAGCATTCCTCAACCTACAGTCTAAAGGTAAAATATACATCACCAAAGACAAAGGGACACTTTGCCTATTATGCATTCAAAAGATGAAAATTGCATTTCAAAGGCCTGAATGTGCTCCTAGAAGGGAACACGGAAGGGAACACAGCTCCTTTCAGCTTCAGGCAGTGAAGCAGTCATTTATGCCAAAACCTTTCAGCTGGGAAGCTACTGCTGGTTATACCAAGCATTTGACCAAGGGCACAAAAGTACATGAAGCCCCATTCAATATTTGGGTGACAATGTTTGCTCATGCAAATTATATCCACCATACCCACTCCCAGCTTTTGTATGCATCAAAAAAGTTGTGTTTTGTGGAGTTTACAACTTTAATATTCAAATACTATGTTTTGTGACTTTTACCCCAAATTGTTATCTCTTATGAACCAGGGTTGTTTGTATCAGTATGAAATCAAAAACCAAGCTAGCAGAGTCAGTCTTCTATCCCCCTCACCAGAACATTGCACTTGCATTAAAATAATGTCTCAGTATAGGAGAGAGCCTAAAATTCTGAACAGATCAAAATTATATGTATAATAGATTTTTTTACTTACATATTCCTGTTTAATGGCTAAGTTCATCTACTGAGATAATGAACAGAACAATTTTTCTAATGTTTGCTGAGTTACTGGAGTTTACAAAACCATCTGGAATCAGTTTTACTTTCTGTGTTCACGTTATTAATAAACTATTCAATTGCATTTTTCTCTGTGCAGGGGATATGTGACAGGTTTAGGTTTGAATCACATGTTTGTATCTGTGGCCCAAATCCATCAAGAGAGAGACAACCACAGTCATTCTCCTGCAAGCTCTTTAAATCTTCTCATTAGACACGACATGGACTATATTCTCTACCTTTACCAGAGGTAAAGTGTGGCAAATCAACACAGGAATGGTCGTAACTGTTTTAAATAAAAATATTCCTAGCTTCCAGTTCAATCCCAAGGAGGAAAATGTGTATATAATTTTCAGAGTTAAATTTATAAATTATGCTCTTCTTTCCTCTGTATTTCTCAGTTTCAGAAACTGCATGGATTAGAAGGAAGAGTGTGCTCACCGGGGAGAATTGTTAGCACTTTTTCAAGACTTAGCCTCAAAACCAGCTTCAGAGAGAAAGCAAAATATTGTTTCTTCTTGATAAAACATGAGAAAGGATTTTAATTTTCCTCTGGCTTTCTTGCTTTTGGCTGATTCATTGCTGTAGACAGATAGGTTTATAAGCAATGAAGAAAAATGCTAAATTTATTCAGAACTGAGTTTATTAGTCAAGCTAATCCTAAAGCTTTGGAGGAATTAAGGGATTCAGAAAGGATATTAAAAGACTGTTTTGATGAGCACCAATCAAACTATTTCTGAAGACCAGAAATCTAGGCATTTTCTTAAGACAATGAAACAGATAAAGAAAAACTTACCTTTATATATTTTAACACTGAAGCATTCCCCCAAGTGCTTAAAATCCTGGCCAACTCAAAAGAGAATTGCACTGAGAAGAAACTAACTTATTTTTATGTTTGGCAAATGTTTTTACTAATACAAATTTTAATTACTTATAATAATGTTCTAAAATATTTTACCATATAGAGCGGACTCTATTACTATTTTATACATTTTGCTTTCACATTTTGAAGATAGCTCATATTGACTTCAGGAAGGAGCATATCTTCACAATCGTACTAAACATCTCACTCTATTTTTTGATGTGCCTATATGTTCAGAATCAAACAATGAACATGTAACTAAAAATAAAAGTAATATTTCTATTTGTTCCACAGCTGACCTTTTCTTTATAGACAGCATAGGTAGGATCCAACTCCACTTGCTACAAAAAGAGAGACTTTAAGTTACATATCTGATTCTGGAGAAGAATCTGGGTCCATATGTGTTTTAGCAATTGTCAAATTCAAACTATGTTATGTCCCACCACAATGTTCATAGTATTTCATGAGCAGATTCATTTTATTTGCAGTTATTTCTTCTCTTTTCTTGCCTTGCTGTAACAAACACTTGGTTCTCTCTCTCAGTGATTAAAAAGAAATGGAAAAAAAGTAGAGGAACTAAAGTCTGTATCTCAAGTGTTGATCATTTCCAAAACAGCTCATGCGTCTTATCAGAGATGCCTCCATTTGCTCTAATAATTTCCTGAAGATATTTGTTTGCAATGAACCAAAATATAACTCTTGAATGAAGAGTTATGGTCCACTAAAAAAATAGTATTTTTAGTTAAATAACTTTCTTTCAAAACTGAGTACAAAGTCATAAATTGATTTAATATACAAGTCTAAATTTTCAAAAACTTCTAGTTTAACTCCTTCATTAGCCCAAATACATTTTTAATTAAATTTAGAAGCTTAAATGTCATTGACCACCAATTACCAAAGATTTTGGTCCTTAAAAAGGTAGTACAATGTAAAAAGAAACTACTGTGGAACAATACATATTTTTTGAACCTAAACACCTTTAAGAATCAAGCTGCTTGTAAAACATCTCCTTTCAAAATGTGAAAAAGGTGAACTCAGCCCACTCCAGTAAACAAATGGTCTGAAGAAAATAGATGTCAGTTTTTCTCTTCTACAGCATTGAACAGAAGGTACATTTTGTTTTGAAGTGCTTTTCTTCTCTGTGAAGGACACAACTATACAATGTTCTATACAATAATATGGTGAAAGAAATGAAATTATTTCTGCATGTATTCTCCTGAATAAATGTTGGGCCAGATTTGTAAAGACACACATTAAATACAAAGTCAGCTTATTCAGTCTTTGATTTCAACAAGAATGTGTTACCTGGACCTCACCTCTAGTCCAGTAGTAAGAGCAGCAGCTGAGATATAGGAAAACCTTATTTGAATCCATAGGAACTTATTGTTAGAAGGATGGATGGAATAATAGGGGATATTCATACTATTTAGGAGGAAAACAGAGGTGCAGTTAAACCTTGACCTCTATTCTCACTTTAAGTAATCTAAGAAGTTTATTCAATTGTAATTATGACTCTTGAATTGGAAAAATCCTGATTCTTCAGAGAAAGGAAAACTTACTTCAGGTCAAATGATGAGATGTCTGTTTCCTAGCTGAGATTTTTCTAGAGGGAAGCATAATCTCTAGACATAGCAGAAGTTCCGGAGGGTGCCTTTTCAAGCCAGCAGACCTACCTGTAATACTGCCTTAATGACTAGGAGAAAACAAAGGACAGAGAGCAAAAGAGAGATACTTCCACAGATTCCTTTGATAGGGATTTTTCAACTTTATCACCTAAAACTCAGCTCCCTAAATGTCAGCTAGTCCCCTGGGCTCCTTTATAGTCGAAGGAGAGAAAGAGGCACCTCCAGGAGGCAGTTCATCTCAACCTAAAGCAGATATCTAAGACAGGTTCAATAAATCACTATCTTATTTTTTTCTTATCCTATGGCTATGAAGGAAATATGACTAGTAACTTTTCAATGTCTGACTTTGTCAAGATGAATTCTGACTTAGTGTCATTTTTCACTCCATTCTGAAATGTCACTTGTGGATTTCCTTTGCCTTTGTGGTCTTTGTGACCTGGTTCCCTTTCTTGCCAAGCTTTGTGATGCCTGACCTGACCTCCCTCACTGACATGAGCCAAAGCCCACTGGAAGATCCTCTTTTCTGTGAACGATCTTTGGATCAGACCTGAAGGGAAAATCAATATGAGGGCAAAGGCACTCATCAAGATTAGGACACAACAGCAAATTGGTTCAGTCCAGTCATTGCAGGAAAAGTTCTCCCTTGAGTCTTTAAGACAGAGCCAATGTATTGCTTATCCCATTTCAGTTCAGAAGGTCTAGAAGATTTTTGACTTCATATCTTGTGCTGTCATGCATAACCTGATAAACTGCATCAAAATTGCTCCATATGGTTGTCATTCACTTCTGGCCAGTAGAAAGGCCAAAGAAATGTGCAAGACTCTGGCAGAAACCTGTATTGCAATAGCTTTTCTGCAACAGTCTGATGAAAAACAGACTTTCAACCTGAATTCTAGAATTCCTTCTATTCTGGAATTCATCAGAAGTTATCAGATTTGGGTAATACATAAAAATCTTGTTGTTAAAATGTGTGCATGCTTGTCATTGAGGTGAAATCACGTGACTAATTTAGTGATTTTTGCCCTCTCCTGACAAGAGGACCAGTTCGCCACTATTTCCAGTATCATACAACAGTAACAAGAAAGCAATCATAGTGAGGCTGCATTCCGTGACAATGCATGAAAATTTTCTCAAATTTTCCACTTTAAGAGCAATGGCAAGGATTTCTTACTGAAAAGAGAAATTGTTTGTGTTGTGCTTCAAAATACCTTGTATCATTCAAAATTATGGGGAAGAGAAGCCAGAGGCTAAAATAATCTTGAAAACATGTCATTACCAAACAGAAGTTGTCAGTCATGGTACTGTACTGAACATGACAAAAATGGCAAAAAAAAGAGAAAGACTTTGACCTGAAAGCATCCATTCTGTCTTCACATGTGAGAAAGCATTGTCATACAGGTAACTTTCTGGTTTCCATATATTAACAGAAATCTCATTGGAAGGCAGTTTTTATCAGAACACAAACACAAAATACGGAAACGTCTTTGTAAGTTCTGGTCAAAAGTGGCCCACGCCTGAAGTAAATGGTTAAAAATGGGTAAAAAATTAAATCCTAAAAAGCCATGGAAGTCTACCTGAGAGCTTCCAATTCTGCAGATTCAAAAGGGTAAGAATAGGAATAAAAAGCACCATTGCACGTGAATTTTTAAAAACCTACCCTATTAACAATAACAACAATTTTGTGAAGAAAACCTATTCACAATTTAAAATAATTTCTAAGCAGATTGAAGGAGAACAATTGACACTTTTACTTCAAGTATGTTTACCAATGTATATGGCTCCTATCCTTCTACCTATATGATTCCATGCAATTAAACACAAAAATGTGAACTTTGCTAACCCAAACTTCGATGTTCTTTACACAATTGAATCAAAACTGAGGGAACTTTATCACTTTCTCATTAGAATTAACAGGGTAAAGACAGAGTTAAAGATACCATTATTATAATTTCATTATTATGAATTTACTGTTATAATGGAGAAATTTAACATCAAACAAAAATATTAGCAAAAGGAGAGAAAGAACTAAGTTACTTGTAAAGCTATTCTGTCTTTCTCACAAATTTGGAGTAAATGGATAATTTAAACCTCAAGCTGGACTTCATTTTTCCTCCTAGTTCTCTTTTAATGAACACACAGGTTTTAAACCTAGTCAAATACCTATGAAGTACTTCCTATAGTGTATGGTTTTTTGCTGCTCTTTCACCTAGTCACTTTATTTTATTTTGAAAAAAAAATCAGTTCATCTCCTTTATTATCAAAAAAACCCAGTCTTTTCCAGTTTAAAAGCCCTTTCGGCCTTCAGGGAAGCTCACTATACAGAAAAAACTTCAGCAGATCCATTCCAGAGCTCTGGCCAGCTTCAGGTCCCATTAGAAAAAATTACAAAGGGACTTTTAAATAGCGGATCATACCGTCCAATACTGATAATATTTATGACTGCAATCCTAAGCATCTAGGAGGTGAAGCCCTCCCTTGTATCAGTGAAATGAGACTGTAATACATGCTTACTCTTTGTGGATTGTTGCTGGTGTTCCCCCAGGACCCCAGGATGACACTTGCTGACCCCACAAATGGTGCACCTGGTTCTACAGTGCAGAGGAGCTCCTGTGCCACATGCAATCAAACACTGCCCTGAAAAGACATATGATGGAATGCCCACTTGACCTTCCCAGAAACATCAATATTAAAAAAAAAAAGCTGAAGAAAGTCAATTGACTTTTGCTTTTTATTTTCTAAAATGTTGAAATCTTCATTGAAAGCTATCAGGTATATGCGAACTACAGTGAAAGATGAAAATATCCGTATCTGTAATCCATCTCCTGGCTTACAGACCAAGGCCTTCAGGGAACACGACAAATCCACATCATCTTTCCAAATGTCAGTTTTGTGCTTTGACCTCTGGCTTAGATATCAGATAAAAACCATGCATAACCACATAACTCCCTAGCAATTTCATTAAAAGAGATGCTGAAAAAAATAATTTTGTTGAGTGAAAGTCATAATGAACTTAGACAAACATAAAGGTCTCTTCCACATCTACCTTTCCCTTGGTAATGACTGGCAATGTATTATGTAAACAGAGCTTACATAATACATTGCCAGTCACTGTAGAAGACATTTATTGCTCACTGTTTCTTGATGTGAATTTTACTTTGTTTGATCACATAAAGCCCTTTCTAGTAAGAGATATGTGCATTTATAAGTCACTTTCAGATCTAAGGAAAAAAGCACTAGCTAAAAATGCTATCATCGTCACCACTGGAAAGGATTCAGAAAACGTGAATCTTTTTGTTTGAGAGGAACTTAAAGTATACACTGGGGCTGCAGAACATAGCTTTATATACTCAGGTAAAGTTGTTACTGAAAATTCCAACACAGACCTAAATGAAATCATTAGCACTGAGAAATTACACACCTATATTTTGCAAATAATCCATATATTTTCTATCTTAGCCATTCTTAGATTGGACAAATCTTACAGAAATGAGTCTCCAGAAATAAAGCTCTCCCTTTTTAATATAGTTACCACAGGCAGTAATTATTTACATATTCAAAAGTCATTTCTCTAGTCAAGAGAAGGCAGTTTTGTGTCTCTAGGTCATAGCCCTGGACTGGAAGGTTATGAGAAGACCCTAGAGCCCTGGTGAAACGAGAGCACCTAACAAAGCTTCCCACAGGACTCACCAGCTCCAGCCTCCTGGGATTTGACTGCAGCTGCCAACACACGTCTGGGCCCACAGCAGCCTGTCCTCCACACTGGAGTTCAGCAGCGCATAAACTCAACAGCTCTTTGTCCACATGGCTTCACCAGCAAGGCTGTAAAGCTGCATGTGCATCACTGACATGGTTGTTTCACCCTACTGCGTTCCTATCAGCACATGATACCATATTTAATGTGAGACTAAATTTGGAGTGATTTTCATACAGCATAGATTAAAAAAGTATGAGCAGTGAATTTCAAGCACTTCCACACAGATGGCAATGCAGTGTGAAAAACTATTCCATTCACCCCCACTCAGATAAGAAAGTATAAATGTCAAATAAACTGGAGATTTTCCTCTGAGGAAAAGAAAAATGCAAAAAAAAGTTAGAAAGCAATGTCCTGAAGGAGCCCAGAAATCCCCATTTATCACTTGTTATACAGTTATCCTTATTGCAAGACAGTGGGTTGATTCACTGGAGTATGTTACTCCAAACCACTGTATTTTGCAATCTCTTACTGCCATCTTATGCCATTTTTTGTCACTGCACAATCCATGGCACACTAAAAACTGGCAAAGAAATGCTTTTTTGCATATAGCATTGCCTTTCACGAGTGTTTGTGATCCTATCAGCACATTATCATCTGGCCCTCATTTCTGCACCCCCAATTCTGCAAGAAAATATTGGACGTTGAATTCTCTTTGAAGTTGATGAGAACTGAGAACCCCCAGCACCTTTGAGGATGGTGTTAGGTTAATAAAAAGCTCTCCCCTTCAAAACTATTTCTTCAGTTACTCATTGCTTTTCAGATATGTGGCTTGACTCATTTGCACTGATTGACTCCACATTTCCTAGTAGTGCTCAGGGATTACAAAGTAAATGAAAAAAGAACTGTAGTTTTTCTTCTGTGAAAAAAAACGATGCCTTATAAATGGTGAAACCAGATTCATGGTATACATCATTTGCATAAAAATAATCTACAAAAGTTGCTTATTTAAACAGCATTAAATGACAGAACACCAAAATGACTAAGACACAAGGAAAAATAATGGTCTATAATGAGAAATCATATTTTATGCCACATAAACTCCATTTTCATAACATGCATTGACTTCAACTGTTCCCACCTATTGCAATCCCATAGCACAATGCTGCAAGACAACTAACATTTGTGTTTATTTTTCAATATGTGCTACAATAACTCCTTTTTAACACACTTCGGTGATCACTTTCAAGAACAATACAGTCAAATGAGAGCTGCAAAGTATTTCAATATGTGGCTTTCCCTAACAAAGTAGCAATTACTATATCTCAATGATACATCCACAGGAGAGCCATTTAATGTAGTAGGATCCTACTACTTAAAAGTAAGATTACCTTCATCTGTGCTCAGTTTCCTTTCCAAAAAAAGGACAGACTGCTGTGATATTCTCCATTCTGGATTACACACCCAGCTCTGCGGTCCCCAGCATAGCAAAGACACTGACCTGCTGGAGCAAGTCCAGAGGAGGGCCATAAAGATGATCAGAGGCACAGAACACTTCTCCTATGAGGAAAGGCTAAGAGAATTGGCATTGCTCAGCCTGGAAAAGACAAGGCTCTAGGAAGACCTTATAGCAACATTCCAGTACCTTAAGGGGGCCTGCTGGAAGACTGGAGAGGAATTTTCTACAAGGGTCTGTAAAGATAGGACAAATGATAATGGCTTTAAACTGACAGTAGGTTTGGATTGGATATTACAAAGAAATTTTTTACTGTGAGGATGGTGAGGCACTGGAACAGAGAAGTGGAGAAGTGTTCAGGGCCAGGTTGGATGGGGCCCTGAGCAAGCTGGCCTAGTGAAAGATGGCCCTACCCATGGCAGGGGGGTTGGACTACACAATCTTCAAGGTCCCTTCAAACCCAGGCCATTCTATGATTCTATGATTGAGGCCCTGTTCTGGGCACACTAGAGTGTGGTGTAATCTGAAGTTAGAGGTTGTTGCTTTCTGCTTCCTTGCAAGGAGAAGGAGTGTAGAATCTAACCTTAAAAACTCCCCAAACATGCCAGATTGGTATAAACAGGACCATATGGTTGATCTTGCAATTATCTATTTTCCTTAGTATTTGTGGTCTGCCTTTTTAAAGTTCTAGTTCACCATTTCAGGTGCAAAATAGGGTCCCTCCTTTAAAATAGGGATATTGCAGTCATATATAGTCAAGGTCATTCAAAATATTGGAACTATTTTTTTCTCCACGGACCTACACGTAGTTAATTAACTATCTTATGAATACAAAAAGAGAAAGAGTAAATATAGAGAAAAATGGTATGGATTTTCAAGGCCAACCTATTTCTCACTGACAACACTGGTCTCCTAAAAAGTGCTGGGAAGTACAGTTAGCAGATATGAGGTCCAGTTACTATTAAAATGTAACAAAACATTCAACTTTTTTAAAAAAATGCAGTCTCTTAGAATCACAGAAGACTTTGTTTCAGGAGGGACCTTTAAAGGCCATGAAGTTCAACCTTCCGGCGGTGGGCAGGGAAAACTTTCACTTGACCAGGTTGCTCAAAGCCCAGTCCAGCCTGGCCTTGAATGTTTTCAGGTTTTGGGGCATCTGCCAGCTCTCTGGGAAACCTGTTTCATTGCTTCACCACCCTCATCGTAAAAAAATGTTTTCCTTACATCTAGTCTGAATCTGCCCTTCTTTAGTTTAAAACCATCACCTCTTGTCCCCACCTTTCCAGCAGGTCCCCTTTAAGTACTGGAAAGCTGCTACTGGATCCTCCTCTTCTCCAAGCTGAACAACCCCAGCTGGCTCAGCCTGATGTCATAAATATGAGGTATTTTTACATGCTGAGGGGACAGAGATGATTAAGATTGGAATCCAACTTCAAGCTTGGTCCACAGACATTGTAGTACAGAGACCTACAGTAAAATAACTTGCCAGCTTAATTTCAACACCAAGCAAACACATAATCTAAAGGAAAGCTGATACATTTCTAAGGCTCAAGAGTATTCTACAGGTCCCTAGGCATGCATAAAGTGCCCATGGAAATTTTAGGTTAAAAAAAAAGTTTCATAGCACAGAGAAAAAAAAAGTTCTCCCTCTATTGCAATTTAAAAAAAAAAACTTTTTGTTTGGAAAAAACCAAAGGAAATAACACCCAAGTCTTCTCCTATGCAATTTGCAAGGCTTTGTAACTGATCCTAATTATTTGTTAATTTTAAAAAGTGTTTTAATATGTTAGTCCCTTAGGGTTACTAGTGACCATGGTAGTCTGCTCCATGTCACAGCTACTTCAAAATTGCTTAAAAGTTTCTTTAGAAATCAGCTATCTCTACTTCTGAATTAATTCTACACTTAATAGCAGCATTACAAATCTCCAGATTCATCGTCCAAGCATGCTCACAAATGTTTCTTGAGATGCAGCTTTCAGATTATAGACCTCTACCTTGTTAAAACTATTGCTCTGGTACCATCTGCTCTGCCATTCCCTCTTCTGGCATTTGCCATGTATTGTCCTACTGTAGGTCTTACCCGTTCTTATTTTCTCTTTCTGGTGTTTAGCCATTTTTTTTAAGTAGGGAGCCTCCAGGGCTCTTTAAAAGCATTTTCATAGGCAAATCTTCCTGTGTACATTTTCTCTGGCCTGATGTTTGAACTGTGATCTGGCTTTTCTCCTGCTGTATCACTTAGATTTCTACCAACCCAGTTGCTGTTTCAGTTGCAGAGGATATTCTGAAACTATGTCAGACATTCCTGAAAAATTATTGAAAGATCATTTCTTTAAATTTCAGTTACTAAGTGATCTACTTTCTGTGTTTAGTTACTCACTCCAAGTCACACGGCACTACTTCTTTTCTTCCAAACCTTGGTGAATCTTCTGCACCATTGGGTATAGTCTGAACACTAGGTCTTTAATACTCTGCTTAACTTTTATGAGGGAACAGGGTTAGGGTTTCCAGGAAAACATTTTCTGAGGAAGGACATAAAGAAGAGGGTGGTAACACAGTGAATTTAGTCCTCTAGGGAATTCCAGAAATGTGGGTAAAATCTGCAAAAGGTAGAGAAGAAGATGAAAAACACCTCTGTTGGATTGAGTAGAGTGAGCAGGGAAAGGGAGGGAGGCAAATCCCAGAGGATATAGCCAAAATCCAGGGTCTTCAAAAGCAAGAATTTGAACTCTCATCATGGAAAATCTGAGGGGTAATAAATGAAAGCTTGCCAAAAACAGAGAAATAACATCGCTTTCTGTTGCCTTTTCCAGTAACTTCTAACGTGTGGAGAAAAAACGTCTTCGCACAAAAGTTAGGAAAACATTTCTACCAGCATTCTATTTACCCTTTTAAGGTTGTCAGTGTGTTGCTACCTGTTTTCCTTCTAACTTTCATCTCCCTGAGCACGTAAAAGCAAATGCGGCCTCTTGCTGCCAGCTGCCTTGATCTGAGCCTCCCACCTCTGCTTCCGCTTTGCATCCAAACTCTTCCACACCATATTTCAGATAATTTCTGAATTGCCACACCTCTCAAAGCTATTCTCACATCTCTTCCTTTCATCATCTCCAGCTTGATCTTTGGATGTGCATATTTAAAAGAAGTATCTGTTACGTGCAACTTTACAGGTTTTTTGTTTCGTAATTATTTCAGATCAATAGGCATAATTAACAGTAATCTTAAAGTCATTATGAAGATCCATAACAAAACCAAAGCTACACCTTATTGCAAATATTTAAAAGATGTGATGCCATGTACTGATATTTTTTTTTCTTTAGAAAAGATGACAATCACCCAATGACCAGCCTAGATTTAAAGTGAACCATTTTTTACCTTTTCCTCCACCAACTGTGCAATAGTAAGATCTAATCTGAAAGATGAGAAAGAAAGAAAGACTAAGGAAAGGAAATCTTCAGCCTGTGTACAGTCAAAATATGGATCTCCTTGATACACGTGATTCAAATTTTGGGGTCAAATCTAATAATGAGTGCCTGGGTAATTTAATGAAAGCTAACATTTGTTACATACCATACCAAATTAATTTTGTTCTTCAAGACATGGAATTGTAACTTTCCCTGTGGAAAAATAAGCCATTTTTTCTCTATGTCATGGTAATGTGACAGTGGGATAGGTTTAATATAGTTAAATAAATAAATAATATATAAGACAAGAAGTATTTCTTAATTTTTTAAAAAATATTTCCTAATTCAATCTTGCATGAACAAATTTAAGCATTGATTTTTAAAAGTTATCTATTTTCCGTTGTGCAATTTCCATTACATTAAAAGAATTGTGAGGGAGCAAATTCCAGGAATAGGACGTATAAAAGCTGCCCTGGGGAAAAGCAGCCCTGGGCCCAGACCCTTCAGATTTTAAGGCTTGTTGGCAAACCAGATTATACCCATCAGCAAAGAACAGGGTCTAGGAACTGAGTCCCAGAAAGAAATCTCTTTGGGACAAAAACTCCTTTCCTTTGCATTTTGAAGCTGGGACAAAGGTCTCTGCAATCACTTGTGAGAGAGGGAAGTCACAGAGATGGTGTAGAAGGAACCTTGCCTGATATTAAGGACCTGTGCTTCTGGAAAGAGGGAGACTATGGACAACAATGTCTCTTCCTTGATGCTGATTGTAATTAAGTGCTGAATCCATGCGAATCAAAAGCACATATGCAAACACGAGACAGTGAGGACAGATAAGGATATGCAAAAAATCTGTAATATCAGAGGTTCTTTTTAGAAGTGAGTAGCCTAAAGCCTGCCAAGGACTGCTTGGAAAAGAATACATTTGTTAATTTCCAGCCTCATCTAGTCTGCATTTTCTGTTAATACAAGCAGCATATAATTTCATCCTTCTTTATCAATCAGAATAATTAATCAATAAAGATCTGCCCAAGAACATCAAGAGGTGCTCCATAATATGAAATCTTTCCATAAAGACAAGAGAATCTTCAAAAAGTTTGGTAAGCTCACATCTAAACTTTTGAAAGCTATGTGGCCTTTTACAGAGGTCAGGACACAGGAATTACTTTTGTTCTTAAAATCCAACATTCCGTAATTCTCCTCAATCATATGGTTGCCTCCACAAAGCTTCTTTAAAGTGTTCCTGCTGAACATAAAGTTGCTATAATTGTCAGGTTCTTGGTGGTGATATTATCAAGACTTATTGCCTTGCTAAAAAGGAGTATTTGTGGGAGATTAACACCCAGATGCTTAGCAGCGCTTTTATATGAGAAGCATACATGTGTGTTCATTCACAGTTATCATGAACTTCCAAGAAAATACAAAATTATAGACTGGAGAAAATGTATGTTCTTTCCTTCAGAACTTACAAAAGCTCAGATAACATTTAAATAAATTATATTAAAATTATTAGGCATGTAAATTTTAATGAAGAGTTTACTATAAGGCAGTATCTTAAAATTACATTTTAATTATCATGTTCTGTAGGACTATCTTCAAGATATGATTTTATTTATAATTTATTTTTAAAATATTACTTCTTTTGATGCATCCATTTTTGGCAAAGATTTATTGCTTATAGAGAATAATTCCTCACAAATGCAACACTGAAGACCACTTCAAGGAGCCACTTAGCCTTTCTGTAGTGTTCATGCCCTTGAACAGAGACTGTGACCTTTTACAATTTTAGGTGCTGCTGAGAACAGAACATAAGACATTTCAGTGATGTCTACCAGAGAGTACAGATTTAAATCTTCGTTCTACTAGCCTTAAACCTAACTTTCTTTCTGACAGTATTATCAATATCAGTATGTTCCATTATTTAGGGCTTCATTCAGTCATGACCAAAGACAACTAGTCTCTTAACTGATTTCAGTAGCAACTGTATTAAGTTCTTTACAGTTTTACAGAAATGGACAAGAATGCTGTAATTACTTCTTTTTTGTACTGTGGGCTTTCAATCAGTAGATTAAATCAACACCAACAGCTAACTACAATCATAGAACAAGATAATTGCTCACATCATATGTTAAAGTTCACTTTGAAAAGCAGAGTAAAGAAATCTCCACTTATATTAACAGGACCAATTTAAAACTAGAAAAAATCAGATTACATCTGCACTCAACCTGAGACAGTAGCTTTGCATGGAGTTACCTCCAAAACAAATTATCTTGTCAAATCACTACTTAGGAGAAAGACTGTTTAAAGGAAAGTAAAACCGTGATGAATCCAGTCACATTTTCCAGCAATACAGCCACTTCCTTTACTCTGGCTGTGAGTTCTGGAGTGTGTCTTCCAGCAAGTGACATCCAGAGCAGAGACTCACTAACTGACATCCTGAGCTACAGAAATCATTAACAGCCCTTGGAAACTCTGGAGGCACAGCCAAAGTGAGAGGGCTGGAGGCACTTCCCTTTCTCTGTAGACTTCTGTATGTTGCAAAGAGAAAACCTCACCAGCCTCAGCTCCTGTGAGCCCAGGTGTGTTCCTCTCAAGCCTCGACAAGTCTGTTTTTCTCATTAATCCACGAGGGGAGAAAAGCCTCCTGAGAACACACATTTCCTTAATATAGGAGATCTCACAGAAGTCATCTAAGTTCTAAACTGGCTCCATCTTATCCAGAAAATTTTGATCTTGAAAATAAAACACCAAGAGGGACAGAGCTACTGGTGTTGGTTTCTTTTTCTTCCATGTTTTTTCTTAAAAAATAAAAGATGCTCAAGCAAAAGTTTAGAACTCTTTGGTGTTCATGATTAAGAATTGAGTAATTTAGAATTCTGACAAAATAATTTTAAACATTGAAGGATTCTTTTCCATTTGCTTTGATCTAGCCTTCCCAATTTTGGGTTTCATATGGTTCTGAAAAGGTAACAAACCAGGCTTACAGGCGATACTTATTTGCCCTATAGAGCAATTGTCAGTGCCATGTAAGAAGTGAGTGACAGACTGATTTTGCATAAAAACATTGCAAGGAATAACCAAGCACCCATAAGTATGGCACAAGGCCTCCATTCATTAAAGGTTCACACTAAGTCAGGAGCTGAGACACATGACAACAGAGACATCAGTCAACATCACTACTGCAAATTGTCCTTTCACAGAAACAGCATTTGGCAGGAGCTGTAACAGAGATTTCCTCATCACACACATTCCAAAACTTCAAAATCTTACCTCACTAAACAAATCCAGCTCCATTGCTAAAAGTCATAAGCAATGTAGCACTTCACTGCTACCATACAGAAATAGATCCAAACATAAAACCATCTGTTTCCTAAGGAAAAAACCAAATCCCACACACAATTTAGCACCATCTCTATTTCTTCACAGTCTGTAGTTAAGTTTTCAATTTCTTAATTCAACAATAAGTTAGCAGAATGATATTCACAATTAAATTAGCTTTTCCAACTCTAAAACAACAGGTTAATCCATCATTTTCAACGATGCCTCCTACTCAAAATGTAAGTCAGGAAAAGCGTATTATCTGTAAATTTGGCTCTATATTCAAATTCTGAGTGACAGACTCTCAATACACTGAAACTTGAGCATTGCAATGTACCTTTCAAGAGTGCAAAGCAAAAATGTGGCTATAGTTATTAAATGATCCCCAGTGTATGATGTTCTTATAGTGTATGCTAACCACTCAGTAATATTTGACCTTGTTTCAAAGAAAATTCTTTTGCCATAGATTAGTTTGCATTTCAGGTAATTTTATATCTGGCCTTAGAAAGATCTTCTGGGATTTATCCAATTAAGCTCTTAAATATGATACCTTTATGTAATATTTCTAAAAGACACACTGTGTTCCCCAAAATTAAAGATCGCACAGCACTGAATTTTGAAGTATGTAACACCTATGAGATTTCATTTTGTATCTATATTTTGAGTATAAATACTTCAACAGATTTTGTTTGATATAGGCTGTCTCATAACAAGGCACTTTTTTATCAGAATTATCTTGAACATGAAAAAAAATGGAAAGTACCCAATTTCACTTCATTACATTATCCAAGAGTTCTTTAAAAGCTTTATTAATGATTTCTTGATAAGTACCATTCAATACTTACAGTATGTCGATTGATAGTATTACATATTTAAGTAATTCCTCTACAAACATCTTGGCTAAACAAAAACAAAACAACAACAACAACAACAACAACAAAGTACAGCTGTGACAGGCTACTTTCAAAAGCATTTAACTCTCTGTGTAATGAAAGAATTTATTTCTGAGGAATATACATTTACAATTTCCTCGATACTCATTTTCCTTTTTGCATTTTGTTTCTTAAAGTCAGCAGTGCCCAGAATTTATTCATGCAAGCTCTCAAATTGATTTATTTTAAGTGACTAGGCACCGATATTTTTGGATTCTGTTACAAGCTTCTTCCTTGTCTTGTCATACAACTTTGATCAAAGTCAGTTGCACTCAAAATTTTACGAGTTTCTACTTCTGGTTGTTCCTGCTGAGAAACATGGAGTGTCATCTCCAGAGGCAATGAATACCTAAGAGGTTCAACCTGTTTCATTTGAAGCTTTAAGTGTTCAGCAAATATGGAGAGAAAACCAGACTTAAAGGCAGAAGACTCCAAAAGTCATGAAGCATGCAGAAGTCACTGATACTTTTTAAGGCAGATGTGATAGTGATGATGGGAAAGGAAATTTGTACAGAAGCTATATAATGACGGGACATGAAGCACACACCACACCAAGGAGAATAATGAAGGGGGGAAAAGACAGGGCTTCAGCTCCCTCAATATTTCTGCTTCCTGACACCTCCAAGGAATCTTCTTCTGAGTTGTAAAATCAGATCTTGATGTCTTTGCATGTCATGTTTTTATCTAGGAGGAGAGTATGGCAATATTTATCTGTATCAAGTAACACAGACTTTCCAACATTTGCAATATGAATTTTGAAGGCTGCAAGACCGTGTATAAACATACAGTACCATTCCAGCCTCCGTGCTAGATTTCAGGTAATCAAAACACAACGTACCACAAATGTAAAAAGTGATAACATATCCAGAGTCCTTCCCAAAAATCCTCATACAAACGAGACCAGACACACAGAGCTCATCACTGAGCTACTCATTTCATAGTCACTCCACCCAGCTGAAGAACTGGGCTGAGAAACATCTCAAGAAGTTCAGCAAGGGGAAACGCTCAAACCTGCTTCTGGGGAGGAACACGCTGTGCACCAGTGCACATTCAGGCTTCACTGGCTGGAAAGCAAAAAAAGGACAACAGGCAGATCATGCAGCCCCATGGCAAAGCAGGCCACCTGCATCCTGGGTTGGATTAGGGGAAGCATTGCCAGCAGGTCAGGGGAGGTGATTCTTCCCCTTTGCTCGGCACTGGTGAGGCACACCTGGAGTGTTTTCTGGATTCCCCAAGGAAGATGTGGACATACCAGAGAAAGTGCAACAAAAGGCCATGAAGATGATGAAGAGACTGGAGCATCTCTCCTATGAGGAAGGGCTGACAGAGCTGGAACTACAGCCTGGAGAAAGATCAGGAAGATCTTATCAGTCTATATATAAATGCCTGATGGATGGAAGACAAGGAAGCCAGACTGTCTTCAGTGCTGCCCTGTGACAGGACACAATGGACACAGATTAAAACACATGAAACTCCAGGTGAACAAAAAAAACCCTCTATCTTTTTACTCTGAGTATGGTCAACCACTGACTTGAGTTGCTCAGAGAGGTTCTGGAGTCTCCATCCTTTGAAACATTAAAAATGCAACCGGACAAGGACCTAGGTAACTTGCTCTGGCTGTCCCTGCTTGGGCCGGGGCACAGACCTTGTCCTCTTGTCCTGTCCTTGGTCACTTTCCGGGCTGGGTGCCACCCTCGGACACTGCCAGGGCAGAGTCTCCTCGGCGAACGGCGGAGGGACTTCCCGGGCAACCAGCGACAGGATAGGAGGACATAGTCTTAAGCTGCACCAGGAAGGTTTAGGTTGGATATTAGGAAAAATTTCTTTATAGAAAGGGTGATCATAAATCAGAAGGGACTCTCCAGGGAGGTGGTGGAGTCACCGTCCCGGCAGGTGTTTTAGGAAAGACTGGACGTGGCACTCTGTGCCATGGTTTAGTTGACACGGTGGTGTCCGGTCATAGGCTGCATTCGATGGTCCCAGAGGTGTTTTCCAACCTTAACGACGCTGTGATTCCGTGCCCTCCGGCGGTGCCGATGCCAGCAGGTGCAGCCGGCCGGAGCCCGGACGGCGGCCGCGAGCGGGAGCGGGAGGGGCGGGCGCTGTGACGCGGCGCCCCAGGGTTGCCATGGTGCCGTGAGGGGCCGCCATC
>VYZT01052764.1:55693-95913 GCA_013400735.1 Pomatostomus ruficeps
CTGCAGTACATCGCCCACAGCGCCCGCCTGCGCGGCGTCCCGGTGAGCTCCGCCGCCCAGGGCCCGCTGAGGCGCCGGGGCGTCCCCTCGGGGAAGGCGAGGCGGGCAGCGGGCAGGGCAGTTCCCGGTTCTCGGGACAATTCCCGGCCCCCGGGGCCTCCCCGGCGCCGCTGGGCAGCCGGCGGGGCGCGGTGCCGTCCCGCCGGGGCGGCCCTGAGGAAAGGCACCCGCGGAGGGCCTTGGTGCTGGCGGGAAGCAGGGGAGTGACGGGTTTGGAGCTCTCGGCCCTCTGCCTCGGGAACCGCGGGGGCGCTGCTGGGAAAGCCTGCCTGTCTTTGGAAAGCTGCAGCCACGCCGGCCTCAGCGGAAAAGGTGGAATGTCGCTACCCGGGCTTTCCAACAGATGGCTTGTTTAGCGTGTGAAAACCATCCTGCTTCGATTCCCACGGTGGTGGAATCGCCATCCCTGGAGGCGTTTAAGGAAAGGCTGGACGTGGCACTCCAGATTGATACGGTGGTGTTCGGTCAAAGGTTGCACTCGATGATACCAGAGGTCTTTTCCAACCGAATTTTGTGATTTATTCATGTAATACAGCATTGGCCCGTGCATGCGGATGGAACTTACAAAGTTGTACACAGCAACTTAACCTGTACGTGTGTGTAGGTGTCAGAGTAACTATGTGATTACCTGAGCTTAGCAACAAATAGTACAGAGCTCTTTCCTCTCTCTCTTTCTTGTTCCACTTAAGTAGAGAGGGTTTGAAAAACATGGAATATGATCAAGATAGCTGAAGTGACAGAACCCCCTTGTGGACCCAGAAAGTTTCTTTACCTCAATAGGTTTTTTAGCCTCAGGAAGTACTTTTGCAACAATGAAAAAAGCATAGTCTTGCCTTTAAAGCTTTGTCCAAACAGTAAATGCTCCATAAGGGTGATATTTGTCCTGACAATTGTGCTGATGATGTTTTTGAATTTCACAAGAGTTTTGGACAGTGTTCCACACATAGTACTCTTAAAAACAGAACAAAACTGATCTTTTATGGGATAAGTAATTGCTTTCAAAAGTTACTCGTTATTGGAGTTCCCTAGGAAGTTTGTGCTTTTTGAGTGTATTTAGAGATAAGATGGGGGAAAAGGGAGATGATAGAGTTTCCTATGAACACCAGATTATTCAGTGGAGTAAAAGAGAATTGCAGAAGGGTTTCCTGATACTGCATGATGTTACAGTGCAAGTCAGTGTTAGTAAATGCAGAGTAATAGAGTGAGTTACTTGGCCTAAACAGTGGTGTGCCCACAATGACATTGGATGCCCACATTTCAGATGCAGCATGCCTTTGAAGATAAGTACTGGCTCCAACTTTTCACTTCCCCAACAAAATAGGATTGCCTGTTTTCTTTATAAACTGTTATGCTGTCGCTGTAGTATCTGTACAAATTGTTCAGGAATAAAGGAGCCAATAAAGAAGACCACTTAGGCCCTGAAAAAGCTCATATTGCAGCTCTGGGACTAGATGGCAAGGAGATGGAGGCTGCTCTGGGCTGGATATGTGATCCTGCTCCCCGTGGTTTTCCCAAGTGCTCAGCCGGGTACATGTCTGTCACAGGCATTTGTCATGGGTTCCATTGCCATCAGGAGGACTCGTTCAGCCAGAACGGGTGCATTTTTATAAGGGATTACAGGTTAAATGCCCTCATTTTCTATTAAGTGAGTTAACAGGAGTATAAAGTGGTAGATTTTAAGAGGAATGGGAGAAGACAAAGCAATTCAGCATGCATTCATTTTTATTAGTAGAGAAAATGATAAGTCTTTTACCCACCCCCATGGTGAGCTATCCCATTATGGGGCATTTTTGTCCTGACTGTAATTAAATAGCTCTTCAGAGTGTGGCTCGATCAGAAAAGATGGTTGCAGATATTTACGCTACAGTGAATCTGAACAACTGACTTCCAGTTTTGACTTGGGACTGATTGAATTGAGATAGCGTGGAGCATGAAGCATGTGGTGGATGGCACACAACAGGAGTGGGCAGGGTGCTAGATAGGTGAGTGTGCTGTAGAGGGGCTGTGTGCACCACTCCAGGCTAGAAAAAAGAATTGCAAACTGAAGTATGACTTGGACAAACAAATGGGTTTATTTGGGTTTATAGAGTCACGTTCAGAAATGTAATGTGAGCAGGCAAGCAGGGTGGAGAGTGGGCTGTTCTTACAATGTGAGAGCATTCAGCGTTTTATTATAGTTACAATAATTTCACAGTAATCTTTTTCTGTTTCAGTGATGCTGTGTGTTGGAGAATAGAAATGTTCTTTCCACTTAGTTGAGAGACTGTTAAATGCTGCTTAACTTGTGGGTTTCTCAGTGATAGCAAAGTGTTAGCTCTAGGGAACTCTGAGAAAAACAACATGAAGTTACTTTTTTTCAGAGTAGTTCCCCACAGTATAATTTTTAGTGCTTTGTTCCATCCAGTTTTAAATCACTCCACTGCTGGAGCTTTTATTTGCCTTGCAGCTTTTCCACTAACAACTCTCACTGCTGGCAATTTGTTCTTAACTGTGTTTGCTAACTTCACTTGCAGCTAATACCGTTCTAGACAACTGTAAAATTAATCTCTCTTCACAATCTCCATATGGTTCTAGTTGTTGCAAGCTTATCTAAGGCCTCTTTAGAAATCATCTAACTATGCTTAATGTTTATTTTTAATTACTCCACAGAACCATTTTCTTAACCCTTATTGTTGCTGTAGTGGGAAGTCTGTGAGATCAGAAGTGCATAACCTTTGCAGCAGGTGGAGCTTGCATTAGCAGCTTGTCAGAGTGCCTGGGGGCAACACCTGATTTCCATATACATTTATACAGGATTTTAATCAGAAATAGATACACATACTGGCATTTATTTATAGTGCTGTAAGTACATGCAGCCCTTCAGAGCGCAGAATGTGGTTTCCCCATTGATTTTACTTTCCCTGCAGCCTTCAAAGCAATCTCCCTTAATCAGCACAGCTGCTCAAAAGTAACATTTTCTTCTCTTTCTCTAGAAGCAAACTGATTTTATTTGCCACCTATGATTTGTTTGGGGAGTGGTGTGGAGATGACCCTTGTTTTCTTTAATGGCCATATCTAACAATTGGCGTTGGCCACCTTGTTTAAAATAACTGTGATAATATTTGTTGTACCTGTCAGAGGGTTATTGCACAAAAACCATCTAGCAAACTATATCTGGTAGGCTCTGGGTTAGAGATTGTCTGTACTGGGATACATCCTTGAATTTATGTGCAATATTCTCCGTATTTCAAAACTTCTTCAGGAGTCACTGTTATGGATGCGTATCCATACAATCAGTTAAAAAAGGGTTTTAAAGTTTGCTCACTCAGTTGCAAAATCTTCCAATGTCAGTATATCCCTGAATGAAGGTAAAAACCTGTGTAAGGCATCACCTTTTTTATATTACCCCATATTTTAAGAAATACCTCCAAAGTACCCTGCGTTTGCTGAGTACAGATCTGCTTTTTGTCTTTCTTGTAATAACTGTTACATATACTTCTGTTATTTCTTCATTAAGCAGCAGAAACTTTTTCACCATAGGTTTTTGGGTTATCGTTCTGTCATCTCATGCCAAACAGACCAGACAGAGTGAGGGGATGAGAGGCTGGAGCACAGCTACTGAATCCCAGAAGGTGCTCACCATCCTTAGCTATCTGGAGACGCTGTGCGTGACCGTCAGGAGACCAGGAGCATTCATCAAGGCTCTCATTAACCATTTCTGTAGTGCTGAGAACAAAAATGCCTTGATCAGATGGAAGAAGTTCTTTTGATTGCTTACATATCTTTATTTTTCATGATGTAAAGTTACACTGGATATGTAAGTTCTAATGTGCAAGTAGATTTTAAGAGACATTTTCAGGTGTCTCCAGATTTTTTTATTTACAGTTACACATATCAGCATGGCTTACCCAACAGACATTAGTGTACACTCCAAACTATAAACACTTTCCCTTGCTTGTGTGTCATGAAAAGGTCTCGCAGGTTTGTCAAGTCATTAACCAGGAGCAGAACACGTAATTTTATGTGCATGTGGGCTGTTCTCTTAGTGTGTTGTTACACACTTGTCTCCTTGAAGTGTGCTTTTGCCAACTCACCCATTTATCTTTTACCCTGTTCTGTTCTGGGGAGAAGAGCAGTCATTCCTATAAACAGTTGCTGTCGTGAGGGCGGGCACAATGGTCCTGTGATGGAGATATTGTCCAGGAGTAGCAGTAGGAGGAACGGCTGTATAAGGTTGTGTTTGGTTGAAAAGAGTGAAAATATAAAGCAAAGCACATTTCTAGACCTGATGTAACAAGCTGGATGGGATATTGACTATCTTTTTCATCTTTGTTTATTTTAGAGTTGCCTGCAGCAGTGATGTGATGCCGCATAGAAAATAGGCTTTATAAGCAGAATTCAAGTGTGATTCTGTTAAGGGTTGATCAGTGGCTTCTGGAGTAATTGAGTTACCACTATTGTGATATTCATTTAATTTTTTACTGTGATTCCTGGCCCACTGGTTTAGAAAATGGAGAAAGTGATTCCAGATGTCCAGAACACCTGACACAACAGAAGTGCAGCTTCCCCTAAGTCACAGTGAAAACTGTTTCTTCTGTGGCTATTGCAATCAAATGAGTATTTCCTCAGCCAAAATATGAATAGTAGACATAAAAAGTAGGGAAAAAAGAACTTTGCTTTTGATGTAGTCTCAGTCTTGATTCCATTTAAAATTCTGTTGTCTCCTACCTGTCTTTTCCGTATCTTTGTCTGAACACAGTCGCAAACGGAAGCAAAGTATCTAACAGAAAATGTATCACAGGAGGCCACCTTGTTATGACTTCAGCAATTATTTCCTCCGTTTATCTTCAGTAACACATGCAGCTACTGTCAAATTTGGTGGGATTAAAATTAGCGGTGAAGGAAATTTTGGAATACGTGGTACAAAATGATCTTTCACTCCATGATATTGATCTTGCCATAGCGCCTGGTGCCACAGGATGGCAGTGTCCTTAAATACACAGGAACCTTGGGAGGGCACAGCCAAATTCCAAGGCTTGGATCTGCTCAGCAGGAATGAGAACCTGTTTTTAAAAAGGATTAAGGAGAGGGGACAGAGAAAAACGAATGCATTTTTAGTATGTTCACAGTTGTGTTACAGCATAGCTATTTCTGTGAGATACGGGCTGTAGACGTTTGAGTTTTCTGTGTGGTAATTTCTATAAGATATGTGAAACCTCTGGGAAAAAAGTCTTTCTTGTCAACTGTAATCATATTCTATCATAAATAGTAAGATTTGTCCCATTTTGTAAATTAAATGAGCTGTTCATGCGAGACTGTCTTGATCACTCTTTAGCAAACCACAGCCAGCTCAGAAACAGAAAAAATACAGCTTTTATGGACTACTGGCCCTTACTAATCCTTGCTAGAAGAGATTATCTGAAAATATCTAAAAATGGGACTGTTGTGCTTAAATTTGAGCACTACCAATCAATCATGATACAAACTTCGAAATTTCATTTTTTTGTAGACTGCTGTGCAATGGTAATAAAATCCATATAATATTTTAAAAGGAAAATGCTTCTCATAATGAATGTCATTTGCATAAACATGCATTCATGCATGCTACATGATGAACTTGAAGATTTGAGCATCTGTAGGAAATATTCTCACACAGAGCATCTTTAGAAATGTGTCAACATTGAAGGTAAATATTTCCTATGCAAATAAATTTAGTAAATAAAACTTTTTCAGTAACTGGAAGGCTGGGTATCTGCTTTACTAGTTTCTGGGTGTTACAAGCAACGTTACAATTAAACAGTAGGCTGTGCTTTTTGCTGTGTTAATTTTACAATAAATTGTTCAAACTGTTTATGCAGAGCAAAGTGGGTGAAACAAATGTGACTATTAGACCACAAGCAGGCTGGTCAGATACTGACATGTGACTGCAGTTGTTCTGTATCTTCCTGAGTTCAGTGTCTCCTTTATAACTCCTCCAGGATTTGCTAGTGCTCTGTGCAGCCATTCTGTTTGTAGCTGCTGTTGATGCAGAGGCATCACTGGTGGAACAGCATTTTTGAAGGAATACCCTTATGCCACAATAACAGCTGTTCAGTCATTGTTCATGTGACCTCGCTACACGCTGCTGCTAAAATGTCATAAAATAAGGGCCTAAAAAGCACTGCTCACATACTAACTTTCTAAAAATAATGGAAGCTTCTAGGTTTCTTGTACCAGGTGAATTTACAGTTACACACTAATATACACAGCCTCTACCTAGCAGCCACTTTTATTACTTAATTGTTCTCTTCAAGTGAATAGCAGCAAAATTGCATTATAGAGCTACTGTATAATTCACTTAGAATAATGCAAGAAATCTTTAACATCCATCCTAGTTTTTAACTGAAGATATTTCATGGAAAATTCAAAATTTCTATTGCAAAGTCATAAGTAACATGCCAAAACAATTCAGCTTTTATAGGACACCATGTACATACAGCAGATGCTTAATTTCTGTCTTTTAAGGTTATATTCCTCTACTTTGTTTTAGGAAGAAAATATGACTGTAACAGAGGATTTTAGTAGAGTAGAAAATACTTATCAAATGGAAGCAGAGGTATGTATCCAACCTAATTAAAAATGAAAATAAAATAATAATAAGTGTGGCAAGGTCCTATAAAAATGTGCAGACTATCTTTTCTCAGACCAAGGAGCATAAGGGCAGCATAGCCAAAAAAAAAATCTACTTAAGGACTGCAGTTTATAGCAGAGTTCAGCTGCAGCCTTCTGTTGTGTGCAGAACTCGTTTTCTTTGCAGGTGAATGCGTGCTTTTTAAATTTTGCCTGATGCTATGGACCAGCGTACTTGGTTCTGGAGCTCTGGGGTTGTCGTTCTGTGGCAGTGAGCAAACCAGCAATTCTGAACTCTCCTTCGCCCATAGCCCTTCCCGACCTCTGCTTCTTTCAAGGAGTTGGTGGGTTCAGAAAGCTACCCCAGTTAATAACCTTCTGTTTTCCCAGGTCAGCTTTTATTATTTTTTCATTATTTTGGCTCCTTGAACTGGGAGCAAATGCAAGATTGGCTTAGGCCACAGATGCCCAGCACCTCTGTTCCTTACAACTCTGCCATCAGCTTGCTCTAAGTAAAGCAAAGCTAATTGTGTCCTGGGTAGTTGGCTCAGAATTCTGTAGGTAAGAAGTGCTCTGTGAAATGCAGATATTATGGGAATAATCCCACTTACTTCAGTGTCTGCTAAAGGAAGTATATTTTTTGCACATTCATGCCATAGTAAGAAATAAATGTTGTGCTTGAAACATTCACTGAGGGAAATTATGTGTGTTAAGCTAATGTATTTTTTTAGACCATAAAACTTTAATCACTACCCAACAACTTTAGAGATTCTTACAAAGTAAACCTGGAAGCCTGCAATAAAGTAATAGCTGTTCTATAGAGCAATGATTTAGAGTCCTTTTAAACAGGTTCAGCCTCCTCAGTTTGCTTGCTTTAAGGCATATTCTCATCTAAATAACACCAATAAATACAGAAATGATTGAGAATTTGGAGAACAAAATTTGGATTTTAAAATGAGTCGTGATATACTTAAATGGTATGCAGCAGTGTCATGTTCTGAATGACTTTAACTTCCTCATGGAAGTTAACTTCTCTCTACTTTGAGAGCTTAAATCACCATGTTTTTTAGATGATCTGTATTTAAAAATTAATTGAACTCTATTATTAATGATTAATTATTGTTTAGACTTACAACTTCACTTTTATGTGGTAACTTAACCAATTACCTGTCTTCTGCTACTCGTTTTATACAACAGGGATTATATGTGCAAAGCTAATTGCTGGGCTTTAGTGTTCATTTGTAAGCAGCTCGGACCAGCTGTAATTGCTGCTCCAAAGTTGTGTGGTTGCCTGGGACCCAGGGGTGGGAGCTGGAAGAATCCAGCCGCAGTGCTGCTGTTTTGGCTGCCCTGCACGCTGAGGTAGCAATGTGGCCACTCTTTATGCAGAGATCAATTTCTCCTTGCTTCTCCCTTTATGTATAGCTTTGTTTCATTAGTGCAGCTTCATAAACCAATGTAGTTCCATTGACCAGCATGTTTGCCTACTTTAGCAATATAAATTAATTTAAAACTCACTTCCACTCACTGCTTTATTAAAGTTTGCCATTATATCTGTGTTATACGTAAAGTCTTGGAAGTCATGTGTTACTTCATTCTATAAACTCTTTACCATTTGTCTACTGTGAAGAAGTTTTAGAAGACTGAAAAATTACCCGGCAAATAGCTATTTTAAAGTATAATGGAGAATTCAAGATACTCTTTCAACTGTAAGGAGATAATTTTAATTTGTGCTATAACAAAGGAAAATATGCAGAAGAATGAAGTTGTGTATAAGATCACAAAGCTCTATAATATCTTTATCATAATAGATCATTTATTGCATGCCATTCTCATGGGATGAAGATTATGTTGGTTTAGTGCATTTCTTAATACACTTGCCTCCTTACAGACCAGAACTTCTTGTCATTTACAGCCCTGTCCAAACCTTGGAATGTCTCTAATAGTTTTGCATACCCTCATGTTACTTTTTTACACTTTTTAACCTTAAAAACTGATGAAGTTAAAACACTTCTTTGCATTTTAATGTTCAAGTATCCTCTGTAATTTTAAGTGGAATTTATTAGATGTAGCTCTAAATGAAAATCATGATTTTTTTAGGAGGGAGAACAGCAAAATCAGGTGTTGCTCAGTTGTTTTCTGCCCCTGAAGGTACCTGGTCAAGTACTTCTTTTTTAACAGTAAAGTTTCTGAGTGCCCAGAAGTGCCCCAGTCTGTGCAATGGATCTCCTGCTTAAGGCCCATAGTTCTTTTGTTTTATCATTCTTTTGTTTCATCCCCTAGAAGGAACAAATCTTGTAAATGCTGATGGCAATCTGGAAAACACTGTGACAGTCCTCACAGTGAGACTTTCCACAAAACACAGCTATGACAGTTTTCTGGCAAAACATCACAGAGGAATGTATGCTTCTTATATGTATGGCAAGAACTCTCACTGAAGAAAAAAATGTAGGTGTGGTCTCATCTTCAGTCTCTGTTCAATTGATACTGCACCTTCCAGAGCCACTGAACCAGTGCAAGGATCCAAGCCAGGATAAGGTTCAGATGCTACACCAAAAGGATATCAAGGGTAACAAGATGGGAGCATTAATTACTTTGTGATAATTGTCAATAACTACTTTTTACTCTGTATATGAAGTAGCTCCCTCCTCTCTCACTGAGAGACTCAGCTTTCTTGAATTATCTCATTCTCCACAGGTAAATCTCTGGTATGCACACAGGAAGCTTCTGCAGTGCAGCTGACATGCTGGAACTTGGATTTCTGTGTCATATCCCTTCACTGGGGTAGATTGATACATAGACCGCAGGGGCAGCTGCATGTCACAGGTGTTGGCAGTAGTTTACTGCAGGATTTTTCTTCCACTCCTGTGGAAGCTCTATTAGTATGCAAAAGGAAAGGAGTCGGGCATAAGAGAGAAGGTGAACCTGACTCATGGTGAGAGCACCATGCTGGAAGTGAAGATGAGGTTTTAGTTTTTCTAAGAAAACAGTTCGGGATCTAGGATTTCGGATTCATGAATGCTGTATCAGCTCAGTGTCATTGCTTCAGTCCTGGCAGCTGTGCTCTGCCACAGAAAAGAGCTGCCTCCTGTCTGGAAAGCTGCTGCCTAGCTGGACTTTCCACCGGGGAAACTGTAGGTCTCTAAATCCAGGCCTGATAGTGGTGCCTGCTTTGTAGCATTTGGGAAAGCACCTGAATTCCTAATGCATCTTCATTTAATGCTTCTTATTGCCAAAGCCAGAGACAGCAAGGTGTTTAAATTGTTTTTAATCCAAGTCTAAAGTGCCCAGTTCCCTCTCAGCACTGCAGTGAGTCTGTTCAGACAACACAGGATTGGAGCCCACTGCAAGCTGATCTGGGCTTGGTTTAGGTTAATCTCATAGCTGAGGTTTCTTGAACCTAAAGCTTGGAATTAAAACATAGTTTTCCTTTGTGCACAATGTTTTCCACATCATTTTGCTTGAGCTTCTGCATAATTAACATCTAGCACTCTAAAAAGGGAAGATCCAGGATGCATCTGGTCATGTGCCCCAAAGTGCATATTCATTCTTCAGATTGTCTGCATACCAAGAATGCCATACTTCCTCAGAAAGGGATTTCTTAATCCTCAGTTTTAAACCATATAATGAACTTCTTTCTGTTGCAAACCTAATACTAGTCTCTAGGGCTATACAGAAGTTTTAGAAGGAGTTATATACAGGACTAGTATGTTTAGTTATCTTGTAGATATCTGGCTTTTTACTGATTTAAATAAAAGTGTTGAGTCATGGTGGAAAAATGAAATATTACTCATATGATGTCTGTGTTCGCTCACCCCCAGGTCTGTATCATATTCAGCGATTTTGGAAAAATGCAGAATGTTTGCAATCTACTCATTGAAAAGTTAGGAACCTCTGTTACCATCAATCCACCTCATTTCTACCATACACCAGAAGCCATAGACACCCTTCGGTAAGTTCTCTCACACACCACCAATTTTACAGCCTCAGTTAATAGGAATACATAATTTATGCTGTTTGCAATGGGAGCAAGTAGTTTCCTTCACACCTATTAATATTTATGTTAGAGATTTCAGTATTTAACTATAACTTATAAATTAATGCTGTTCAGCCTAGAAGATAGAACTTGTTCTTGTCCCTGTGCAAAAGCAGAATATAATAAAAAATATTTTCCCACTGATTTCCACTGGAGTGTAATCTGCTGTTAGTCTTTGGTCAACAGAATTTGATTACATCATCATATGTAGATTTCATTTGTATTTATTTATGATGGTTCAAGTGTGTTACCAGATGTTGATAATTTTAAGTACCCTTGCCAATTCCCATTACTGTTAGCTGTTGACATGATCTGGAAAGAACCACGTGTGGCACTTCCTCAGCATCAAAACATGCTAGCCCGAAGCTCACAATCTTGACATGTTTTAAGCACTGACAATTCAAAGTCCAGGCTTCTCCCACTAACTTTGGAGGGACAGAAGGAAGTTTAGTCTTGATTGGCATTTTGCCTCTTTAAAGGAGAGAACTGCCTGGTCCAAGAAGCAAGCTCAATTAGCTGCTGTTAAAGGTTCCAGAGATGCCAAAAGTAAACGTCAGAGGTATCTACAGGAGATCGGGAAATCTGGCCAGTGAGGTTAAGCAGGTGCTGGTATGCCTTGCAGCTGAGCTACTGAAATGCCTGGAGCAAGGGTTGAACTCTTGCTCTGCAAGCTCAGTGTGGATGCCTGCAGCATACAGGTGTTAGGAATGCTTGATCTCATCAGAACTAGTGAGGATGCTGACATTTTTCTCCACACACTCTCCCCTCAATGCCCAACCTATGGCCCCGAAGCTGGGGGAAGGTGATGTGCCTCAGCATCTCTGCAGTTGCAAAACCTGAGGCATTAAAAAAAAGCTTGGCAGGAAGGCTGGTACATCAGTTGGCCCTGCTCGTTATTGTGCTGCTGCTTCTGCCTCTCAGCCGTCAAGTGTGTGTCACTGCTGTTGGAAACATGCGCCGGAAAGCCCAGGAAGTCTGTCGACTGCTTGGCCAGGCATTGGGAAAGCCTTTATTGATAAAAGAAGAAGAAACAAAAGAATGGGGAGGCCACATAGACAGTCACCTGTCACACTCTGCTGATTCACAGACTCTGCAGGAAAGAATCCAGAATGCTACTGCTTACGCTTCTTGTAGAGTGTTTGCTGTGTTTGAGATAAAGGGAAAAGAAAACAGAAGAAAACAGTTGCTCTAGAAACTTTTAAATACTACACATTTTCTTAATAAAATTTTTATGCTTTCTTGAGTTTTTTGATTTTTTTTTTTTTACTTCATGCTTATGGTAAGTCTATCCCCTAAAATTAAGGTTATAATTAATTCTGAAAGTACTGTTCACAACTGCTTATTTTATTCCCCAGCCCCTGTAAAAACAGCAAGATACTTGATGTGCCAAACCTTTGGTACTCCTGGCTGAAACTGGGCTACATTTACACCTTCCCTCCCAAAACTGGAAGGAAATTAATCCCCATGCTGCATCATGGCAAACTGAACATGCAGTGTGGTCACTTCTATCAAAATTGAGCGTTCAACATAAAACCTGCTTAGGAATGTTTTATTTCATCGTAGGAAAAATACACATTTTATCCTGGTGTCTGTTTGCTCAAGTTTAAAAAGGACATCTGTGTCTGGACGTACATTGCATGTGCAGACACTGAAGTACTCAGTCGTGAGGGTAGAGTTTTTTCAACCATGGCTGCATGATGTATTTTGATCCATCATATCCAGTGAAGTAGGTTTCCATATCAGGGTGATACACCTGAGAAAAAATATTTCAAGTTGAAGAAGTATCAAAATTGGCAACAGATACAAACTGATACTTAAATAATTGAAGTTACTACACAGAAAATTCCTGATGAGTTTTTAATGTACATAGAGGTACTTTCAATGGGATTTTCTGTGTAACATAACCAAATTTCTGCCATCAGAGTAGTCAAATGTAGACAAATCACATGAGATGTTATAAGCTAGATTTACACCTGCGTCAGTGGTTAAAATCAGCTCTGTTTCTTACTGAAGTAGTTGCCACTGGTGTTGCTGTCAGAGCTATTTGTTATTTCTTTTGGCTGGATCAGTTATCTAATCCAGTGAGGCAGTAGGAACAGTAAGGAAGCAGTGGGGGAAGTGGTGAAGACAGAGTCAGGTGATGGAAGATGCAAACCCACCAAGGGCAATCCGAGCCTTGTCTTGATGCAGGAAGCCCACATAGAGCAGCTGAGAACTGGAGAACAAGTCTAAGCATTTTCTGATCACTCAGCTCTTCAGGAAATAATATGCCTGTCAGGCTGTACAAAAGGCTGAGTGAGGGCAATCCAGAGACCTTTTGAACTTGAGGCAGAGGCGTGACTCAGCATCTGTTACTAATCTCAGCTAGACAGCTTTGAAATACCCGGTTTTGTGAGTTTGTTCCCATCAGTTCCTCTAATAATCTATGTGGAGAATTAACCTGCCACAAGGTGAATAAAGCAATTTGATACCTTTAAAAGCTAATTCCACAAAGTAAATATTTAAGATGAAGTATCTGTTTTCTCCCCGTGGAATATAAAGGAAACTGAAGGTAGCCAGCTAACTGGCATAGTTTGAAAGGTGCATTTTTTAGACACAAGTGGGCAAAATTCAGTTTTAAATATTCATGATATTCATCTGGGACAGCATAGTTCTGCTCCTAAATTCAGGCATGTTAGCATATTTTATATTACAATTGGTGGCTAAAACAGAATGGACTGAACTAAGGCTTCTCCCAAATAAAAGAGGTGATTGTGTGACACTGTGGTTGGGAGGGGTCCTTTATGTGCAGCGGCACAATTTCGAGAGAGAGCAGGGAGAGTCTGCAGACCAGTCTGACTGACACAGTTCCTTTGGGAGGTTTTCCCAAAAGGCAGAGGATACCAGTTTGAAACTCCTCTGTTTGACTAGACTAAGCATCTCCTGTTATATGAATGGTTCACCTGCTTGCTGTTATTTTAAATACAGACACTGCCACTATCCACAATTTGAAAGGAGGCATCCACAACAGCACAGGGTTCCCTTCCAAAAACCCACTTGTATGTGGCATGCATGCCTGAAGGCTTTTTTCTGGATCAGAGTCTCAGACTAGTTTAAAAATCAGGTGTGCCTTGCATAAGCTAGGAATCAAAAGCTACTTCGACCCTGATACACAAAACAGAATTTTTGGCTCCCAAAGTTTTTCAGTTAAGAAAGGAGACATTCTTCAATCTGGGCAGCAGCTGAGCAGGAGCTGTTTGAAATGCAGATTTTTCAGAGTAGAATTGAGAAACCAACATACTTTGCTAGATCCCCAGAAATCCAAAAACAAAAGTCTGTCTCTGCAACAGCCTATACATAATGGAAATCAAATTGCTAAAACACTTAAAACCTCAGCAGCTGGATACTTCAAAGTGGGAACTACCTGAGTTTGGTAATTTTTCAGCTTCCAAAAACCCGTATTTGAAAATACAGCAGTAATTTGTTTATCTGCTTTCTCTATTAGTTTTCACTAACTTTGCATCATAGCTAGTATCTGTTAAGCCAAAGGTCAGCCAGGTTTTAAACATACAGGATAACAATCAAGTTGCAGCTGAATTAAAAAAATAAATACCTCTAATCCTATAATAACTGTTATCTCTTCCTCAGGAACGTAAGCTGTAGATTTGCCAAATCCATTTGCTTGGTTAATTAGAATTCGATAGTGAGGAGTATCTTTTAGATCCTGTAAAAATAGAAAGAAAATAAATAGCCTCAAAGAGAGATGACTAAAGATTACATATTATAATCAGTTAACTTTCAGTAGGCTTACAGAAGCAAAATCCACTCAAAATATATACATAGATTATATATATATATACATATATATACAGCCAGTTCATTTTTATAATTTTACCAATGTCAGTTTGGAGAATTAAATATAAAGCAATCAGAACTGCAACACATGAATTTCTTGGCATATCTGAAACATTTTTTAAGAGTCGGGAGTTTAATTAACCTTTTTTTTCCCACAGACCTTGCAAGAAACAAGACTTGCAATATCCTTGCTTTTTGTGCATAGGCCCCCTTGGCCATCTGTTACCACCCTTCTTCCTTCACAAGTGGCAGCTGAGCTCCAGAGTGGGAGAGACAAGTTCAGAACATAATACCAGCTCCGACCACCATGGTCCCGATCCTGGACGGAGCTACAGCAACCTCTAAGTGTCTATGTCTGAATCTTCCAACAAAGAAGTGCCTCTGAAAACAAATCCGGGGCCAGGGAATATGGGCCACGATATTCACTGATATCCATAAACACTCCTGCCCAAAGTAACCCACAATCTAAACACAAAAAAGTGACGGATGATCACAGACAGACACAGTTCATGAAGCAGTCAGGATCAATCAATGAGACAGGCAGTGGCCTCTGCTCAGCGATTTAGTAAAGATCTGGAAGTCAGAGGAAGGCAAGGAAAACCTTGGGCTGAAAACCTGGCTGATGTTTTGAGGGATTTGCAAGGACCAAGCTTAGTAGTTGATGCCTAAAGGTCAGAAGGCATTCTGCATAGCTGGTGCTTATGACATGATAGGCAAAGGCAATTAAAACCCCAAAATCAACAAAATACACTTAAATCCTTTGTCATTGCTATTGAAATTAAAACACTAAAGATGAACACAAGGCCACTGGGACAGCAGAACAATGTAAGGTACATAAAAAGAATCAGTGTCTGCTGGGAAATTCTTGGGGGTTCAGCTGGTAACACTACTGAGAGGTGAAAAGGAAGCAAGGATGCAGGTGTTTCAGAAGCCAAAGATGAGCAACAGTTGGATAAAGTTACATCAGCGAAGGAACCAAATGCGCAAAATGGGACTGAATGTCAGTTCCCAGCTGAACATGGTCTTTCTGCTGTAGACAAAGATTTTCATGTTTTCCTCGTTTTCAGTCCTCTGATTCAATGATTAGGGTCTTCCTGCCACTTAAGCAGCATGTCACTGGCATACAGAGAACGCAGCACTGCATTACCAGATTAGCACTGTCAACAAAGATTTAGCATCTGATTTTCAAATACAAGGACTTAAACTAGAGAAACTCAAAGGCTCTAAGAATTCTAACAAAAATGTGTTTTTAAATAGATTTACACTCCAAGTAACCAGATCCTCAAAAACATTGCTTTCTCACTGAAACGGATTAAACACAAAGGATTACTTTAATTTCTTTGGTGCAGTGAGGATGCCACCAATTATGGACAACCAAATAAAAGACTTAACAGCTTCTCAACTTCAGTAACACAGAGAAATCCATTCAGATGTAATAGGTTGACACAGCTACTTCAAGTACAGCACTGTGTATAGAAAGTGAGTAATTTTAATTTGAGATATGTCCACTACAGCGCTGACCAGCAAAGCTTAGCCAATCAGCGGTGCAAAACCAAGGTGTACTGGGACCACAGTGCAGGAGCAACAAAAGTACCTCTCAGCTGCACAGGTGATGCAGGACTCTGGCGTATTTCCCACTAGGATAGCAGGAAGTCAGTCTGTAGCAGTGTTTCTGAGGGTATTTCACCTTGTGTTATTCTGTGTATATATTAATAAAGCAAGAGTTTAGTATGTTCAGACCTGTTTCACTGGAGGGTATCTGGGTTGTAGTCGTTCTTCTGGAGTGTTCGCTTTTACATCCCATCCAACAATGACTCCTGAGTAGCCAAACCTCCTGTGAATTATTACCTGGCCCACACGGAACTTAATATATTCAGGCTTCGGACTGTGAACATGAGTTGATTCTAATTTAACAAAGAAAGAGACTTAGAAGGATAAAAGTTTGATCAGTTATATTAAACATTTTAACAGAAATTTTTCTGACTTCTACTTGAATAGAAGGGACAGTTAGATTAAGAGGTGAAGTAAAGAAGAACAGGTGCTTTGTTTTTTCCCCCAGAATATTAATTACTATGTTTGACAAAGGAACATCCACTAAAGCAGGCTCTTTTCTATTTGTATGCCTTTGATATTACATAGGGATCTTAACAGAGTTTTAGAAAGCATTAACACATGTATGCAGTGACAATTACTTGAGCCTTACATACAGTATTTTACAGTGCTGACATGTGGTAACCGATTGTGACATTATTTTTTTGCCAGTTTAAGTCACAGAATTTTTCTATTCAGTCTGATTGCAGGTAACTTTTTTCCAGGCAGTTGTTTCTTTTTCCTTTTATGAAATTGATCTAAACCAGTTCATTTGAATCAAGTGAAAGCTGTACCACTGTTTCGTAGGTCAGGACAAAATCCATGTGTGGTGTATTCAGTAAAATACATACAGTTACATATACTATTACACAACACGGGTAAAAGGCCTTGGGTTTACATCTTGTGTTTTGTTTACTGAATATTATCAATAATGTTTAGAGATGAAAAAAGAAAAAAAGTCTGTCATTTACAAATTAAGTGTAGAAATCCACTATAGAAGCTTGATAGGCAAGATCATGAGTAAAACACAAAAGGATTGCAAAATCTTCAATACCTGCAAAATAAGAATGGGGTTTTGCGTCATTGTCGCCACTTTTAGTTTTGTTTTCTCCATAGTACCAATTCCTAAAATGTAAAATTAATAATTCAACATATAAACAAGTTCTTTAGAAGCTGAGTTTTAATAGTAATCAGAAGGTTAATTATCCTAAGTGGGATACTGCAAAGCCTTTGATACAAATTTCTCTACAATTTGAAGCCTGCATGAGTTTTACATTAAAAACACTTTTAAGGAATCCACAAGAAAAAGGAATTTGTTCCAACAGAAAAAAAGATTATGAATCTAATTTCTTTGAATATATTACTTTACAGTTGCATTAGAATTTTTAAATCAGAGGAAACCCACTAATTTTATAGAGGTGAGCAAACACTATTCTGCACTCTAGCAGCATGATTCTTCAGTATCTTTTGTAAAGTCTTTAAAAATTTGTTTATGCTGGTATGGACAAGGTCTCTGGCAATGAGCTCCTGCCTAAGGCTGCAGGAGGTGTAGCTTTTCCTTCTGGACTAGACTGAATTTCATCTGAGTTTAAAGGGTGGGGAGTAGGGGACAGACGTGTTTAGAAAGGGGAAATTGCTAATGTTTTTCATTGCTATTGTGAAAAAGGGAAAGAAACAATGAGAAAACTGAACATTTATGCTTTCAGTTATGCTTTCAAATATTCCTTCTGCTGGCAATGTAAATCAGCAGTCTATGAACAGAGGTATTTGGGTAACATTCTCCATCCATACAGCCAGCAAACTGTTGGTGCCAAAGAACTATAGGTTATTCTAGTCTCCTTCCTCTTTGATGGTGTCTTTCAGTCTTACTCCCTTCACCCTGCCTGGAACAAAGAAACAACACTTTTTAAAAAAGTTTTGGTTTAGCTCAAATGTGTAGGAAGACCTAAGGCTGACAAATACCTCTTAACAGAAAGAGGAATGAGTAAAATCTTGACTTGGGTCCAACTGCATTGTTAAGAACAGCAGCTAATATGGAAGGTCTCAAATGACATTATTTTTAGGATAACCAATTCTTTAGAAAATATTCAGAAGACAGAAACAGCTCCAACCATATACAAATAATGAGTGGATCATTTGATCTTTGCAGGCTTTATCTTTAGATATGCATGGAGCTTTCCACAAAGTTGCAAAGCAATTTATGGTGAACCTAAGAAGAGCACAGTTTCTGTTTCCTTCATAGATCATTCCCCTAGGTTTTGCTGGGAGCAAAACTAAGTCAGGACCTTCCACAGTTCAGAGGACTTGATACCATTGATTGTTGTACATGGAGCAAGAATAAAAGATCTTTGAAGGTCCAGACAAGGTAAAACCTTTGGAGTATTTCTACTGTACAAGAATTAAATCTCTCAAATGAGCCTTTCAGCAAACCCAAAGAAGTCCATGAACAGTCTTCTTAAATTAAAATGGTATGTATATATAAACGGATACAATTTTATCTTTTCTAGACCAATCATTGTCACATGGCCAACAATCAAAATTCCACTTCTTCTTAGCCCACAGATTTTCTGTCTGTGATTCCTAATTCAGATTTTCTTGAACTACCAAACAGAGCTTAAAATGCTCATCCAATGCTTTAGCTTCTGATCCTACAAACATGTCGTTGCTTACAGTCATTAATTTGGTTAATTGTCCTGACTTCAGAGACAGATACATTTAGAGGATACCATGCACAGAATTACTGTCATAACTTAGGGTTTCGTTTCACGTGGAGTTCAGTTTTGATGCTTGTGTGCAATATAAGCACAAGGTTTTCTTAAAACTGGTAGAAAGTTCCAGATCAGTCTCAAGAAGCAAATGAGAGCTGCTTCCTCTTTGTCACTTCTTTCCCCCACAACACACCTTCCTACTAAGAACAGAGCACGTCTGAAATCCCTTAAGTGCAGACAGTAACACCCTACCTTGTCTTTGAGAGCCACAGCTTTAAACGATCTGCCCACGCATCCAGACTCAAGTATGATCTTGCTGAGATGCTCCAAGAGGCAATTATCCTTTAGGAGTAAAAATTATCATCATACTGTTTTTAAAACCTTCTCTGGTACTCTTATACCGATTTTTAACATTTTAAAGTTTCACTTCTGCAGCAAAGAGGAAGAAAGGGTCAGTGACCATGAACAAGTTCACATCAAGACTAATATCAAGACTGCAAATGAATATTCTTTCAATCATCACAGTAAACCATATGTAAATTTTGGAAAATACCATTCTTCATTACAAGATCACTTTCTTCCTGTACCCAGACTATAGGAATTGTTAAATTACATTCGGATTCTGCAGCTTCAACTGTTGTTTGAGAATAGTGAGCATGAGATATTTTAAAAATAGTGTTCATCATCAAAAGACTATTAAAAAAAGCCTACAAGTTTTTGCATAAATCTAAATAGTAAGTAGCTGACTCATGCTATGAGGCCTGAAAATTATTTCACTCTGGGTTTTTATGCGTAAAGCCAAGCTTAGTACTTTTCTCATCAGGCCAATCTTTTGCTCTTACTGCTTTGTGTATTGGAGAACCACACAGCCAGCACACCGCACTGGCCACACTGTTACAACTGAATTTCTCTTTGCGTGGTTCATTTTCAAGATACAAATGTTTGCCAATGGATTCCACTATCAAAAATTGGGATCTGATGTAATATTCTCCACTTTTTGTTTGAAGATAGATGTGTGGGATTTTGTCAATACACAGCTTCCTAATTCATAGACAAAATGGCACTCCTCACTTAACTCTATCATTGTCACTGTCTTAAGTAATTTACTGTGAATTAATTTTGTTGGTTAAGAGTCTGTACTGAGTCATACTGTGCACAAAAAATATTTTTTAGCTGTAAGTGTCAAAAGGTGACAGAAAATTAGAACTAACGTTATTCATCAAATGCTTGATTTTCACCTTTTGAAAGGGATTTATATAACCCTTAGTAACATATATCGGAATGTCCCAAAAAGGAATGAGATTAAGGCACAGTCATGCACTCAAGCAGATCATAAAGATTTTGATGTGAAGAAAACGATTGCTATTTGAATTTTGAAAGACATCCTTAAGCAACTAAATAAAGTCATATTAAGCCACCAAAGTGCCTGAGGTATGATTTAAATGTTGGTTTTGTGTACGAATATCCAGTGTGTCCCACCCACACTCCAGCTTTCCAGGACAAAGTGTCATTGGGGACAAGAAAGAGAACTCTTACAAATAAATGCAGTAGGGAAGGCGAGTCTTACAACCTTTCTGTTATTTGGACGCGCTCAGCAGAGTCCGTTCCGTACCACTGAGATAGGAAATACTGAGCAGGAAGAGCTAAGAGCAGCATGGAAATCTGCAGAGCTGCAGCTGCATTGATGTGAGGCATTCCAGCAGGAAGTTTCGTCAAAGACACTTCACTGCTCCCTACTCTGAAAAGAGGAAGAGAAGATTTTTAAAAAGAGACAAAGTACATAGCTGTGAGCTTTGCTGTGTAGTACTTTAAAGTTTCCATCAGGTTGTTGTGTTGGTTCACAACATAATGTAAAATCTGTACTCAGGCATTTCGGTTACAACCAGAGCACACTTAATTTAGGCCAATTTAGCTGCATTAAATTAGATGGTACGTATAAAAACTAATAGAAGACTAAAGTAGACAGCTTCACAAGACAAAGCAAAAACCTGCTTTTAAGATTTATACAGGCACCTTGTCTGTAAACAGAAAGGAAAAAAAATAAGAAAAAGGCCCTGGGAATTTGTATGGTTGTCCAATCTGCAGTAAAAAGCTGCTGTCCATGAACAAAATTCATTGTGCTGCTCTGTCATCTAATTCAGTGTATTAGACATGTCTGCCATACCAGATTGATGGCCTCAAGAATAGCCTGTTTAGATTCCGTGATAATTGCACATCTGACCAAACTAAGGGGTTTTTCTTTCAGGTTGCAGGCATGTACAGCATCATACCAATTTGATAATGTGCCACAATCCCATCCCTAGATTAGAAAAGGATTTGACATCACCTCTCACTTCATAGGCACCCGAAACACTGTACCAGTGCATATTCATTGTTTTTTCTAATCAGAACTAAGATGTGCTGACATGTGAGACTTGTGTCTTTTACACAGGTGTTCTCAGAGTGCCCAGGTTTACTGCGGTATTCACCTACACCCGCTCTCTGTTCTCCAGGAGCAGCTGCTGCAGCTCTTACTCTCCCCTGGAGGGGAATACTCAGCCTGCAAGCACAAGCAATTCTCTTCACTTGTGTCTGAACTGCTTCTAGATCCTGCTATTCTAATTTATGTAATGTGCAGTTTGGGTTACTGTAATATACACAGCACGTGTGCACATGGAAAAGTAGATTTATGAAAACTGCCCAGCAAAAGTAGTCAAGATCACAAAACAATGCCGAAGGAGGTTCAAAGAATATTGTAAGGAATATGAAAACACCTTAGTGTGTGATCAAGCCTTACTACAAACTGTATTTTCACTTCTGCATCATCTGCTTTAGAGCCACCAGCAAAGGAAAATCATCTCCTAATCTCCTTTTAGACATTATCAGGAGCTGTAGAGTACTTGTTTAGCCTTATATGTTGTGGGGGGAGGAAGAGTCAAAGAGTCCCAGTTCAACCAGGTAGCCATGAGCACCGTGCGAGGCCGGAGTGCGGACAGGACCCGGGGATCGCTACCGTGCTGCCCGCAGCACTTACACAGCACGACAGTGCAACTCCTGCCGCTGCGCATCTTCCTATTTCTGAAAACGGCGTTTTGAGCAGCCGGGTCTCCCAGACAGAAAGGATGCGGTAGGATACAGAGAGTTAGCCCGAATCAAAACATTTTTGTGCATATTCGGAAGCACCCGAATACCCGCAAGAAGCGCGCTGTACCTGCGACCCCCGAGCGGGGACCGAGCCGGAGCAGCCCCGAGCCGGCAGCGCCCGGAGGGAGCCGCAGCCCCCCCGAACCCCGCTGAGGCCCCCTGAGCCCCCCGCTCCCGGCCCCTTACCCGGCAGCGCGTCCCGTCCCGGCTGCGCGCCCAGGCGGGGCCCGGGGGAGCGTTGCGCCCTCGTCCACACAACAACGCCCAGAGGGACCCCGGAGGGGCGAGCGCCGACACTGAACTCGGGCCAGGCCCTCAGCCGGGGCGTGGAGGTTGTCCCCTTCTCTCGTCTTTCCCTCGCACGAAAAAGCTCTCAGGGCAGACGGGATCAGGATTTCTTAATCTCAAAATGCAACAAACACCTGCGCGGACTTTACACCGACAGTTTTAAAGAGATTAAAATAAAGAAATAAAAAGTTCTAATTTATTTCTGCAGGCTAACTTAAATAAAATAACATTTTCAACTTCCTTACCTAGGTTGTTTTTTTCTGTGACTGTGGACAAGTGGCTTGAACCAGCTGTAAATAGAAGTCCAGAGGTAGTTCTCTCATGTGAAGTTCATGCAAAGTGTGTCCCAACACAAACCTGTAACCCAGCCTCATGTTGTGCCTCTCACGACGCTGTTGGTACTTCAGAGAGCAGCTGGTGCGGTCCCTGGGCCCGGCTTTGTCACAGCTGGATGCCGGCACAGCTGGAACAGGAGTGTCCTGAGTGGTTTCGATAGCGCACGTGGGCGCCCAACAGGAACTGCGGGGGGGGTCAGACCCGGCAATGAGTCTCAGCTGTGTCACGCATTTCTTTGGTGCGAATTCAACAGCAACCAAATTTGCTTGATGGCACCCAAATCAGAGTGGGAGCAAACAGAAGAGGCAGACCCAAACTGCAAATGACCCAGACAGATCAATGGGAACATTACAGACAAGAAGAGAAATTAATCAGCAGCAAATGTCGATCCTTACCAAGAGAAAGGAAATGTTCTGGCCATCACTTCTCACTTACTGAGCGCAGCTCTCTGAAGGGCAAGACTGTGAGAAAAACTCAACATGTTACCAAGCCATACCTAGTGAACATGTGGGAACTAAGGAGCCATGCCTAGGATGGATTGAAACCTGCACAACAAGGCAGGAATGCCCAATTGAAAACTCACGTGAATACTAGCCTAGACTAGAAATACAAATTCTATCTGAGAAAAATAGTTTTTTAATCATAGAATCATAGATAGTTTGAATTGGAAGGGACCTTTTCAAGGTCACCTAATCCAACACCCCCTGCAATAAGCAGAGACATCTTCAGCTAGATCAGGCTGCTCAGAGCAACCTATTTGCCCCACACAGCCCACCCCAAGGAGATCAGACTCTTTGGGGCCATTGGGGCTGTGTTTGCATCACATCAGCCCAGGCTGCAGTAAATACTGGAACCTATCAGCTCCCTTGAGCAAAACCTCAGGACCCATGTAAACACCTGATCTTACCTCAGAGAGGCTGAAGGCTTTAAAGTGTGACTCAAGCAACTTATTACTACCCAAACATTAGGACACCTTCTTAATGCAAAGTAAATCAGATTGCAAGATGAAGATGCTTCTTTTACAAAACAGGTTACTCCCCATGTGCTTGAGCAGATTTTCAGTGCAAGAGCCAGAAAGAAACCAGCCTGTGTGCTCTGACTCAGAGGTGGGCAGAGAAGAGGCCAAAGCCAGAGGAAAATTACAACTTCATAAATTAGCATGCAAGAAAAAATAAACAATCCTGACCATAACACAATTTCAGATGATTTGCTGCTTCCTAAGACAACACTTACGTGTATTTTTTAGTAATTTTTTCTAAATAACTTCATCACTGATTTCCCATGTAAGCTTTATCAATCAGAAGGGTTTAGCATTTACACCCATTTTACAACATCAAACACTTTACAAGCATTAAACAGCATGAAGGTTTCAAGTTCTAGATATTTGGTCTTTCCCTATGTACTTGTGCATGCAGATTAACTGGTGTCAGTGAAGGACAACAACAGTACAGACTGCACATGCACCCAGCTCTTCATGTTGGGATTCTAGCTGGGTAAAAAATGGCAGTGTATTGAGAGGCAATCGCTAATCAAAGACTTCTAAGTAGCTCTTTTTTTTGTTTAAGTTTTTGACAGCTGTATTCCATTTCTTAGCAGTTCACGGAAGCTTACAGCATCTTCTTTAATAATTAAGAGAATTCAAGTTTTGAATAAAGGTGCTCAAATTTCAAAACAATAACCCCACTAGATTTCTCTGCTACAGAATACAAATACAGTAATTCTTTCTAATATTTTAATCATATTCTAACTAGGCTTGCATTTTAAGGTACAGTCTTTATTATTTTGAATATCCTTGTTCAAAGTCAGATTCAAAGATCTGAGACAAAACACAAATTAACAGCTGCGGCTGCCTGGCTCTTGAATGCTCACATTGTTTGAAGTCAGTACCTCCAGGAATAGGTCTCTGCAGAAATTTGATGCTGAGTGAGTTGGTTACCTGCCTCTGCTCTTGCTTCCTCCTTCTTGGTTTGCTACAGTAAAATGAAAGGCCAACAGACCAAGTTTAGGTAAAACCTCCCCATTTCAGAGACAAGAGAAGGAAGAATGAAGGAAATTTGTATGGTCACCAAACCAGGAACATCATTCCCAGATTCTTTACCCTGTCTTCCCTTCAGCACTCACACAATTTCAAAGTACAGGAGAAGATCCATAAATTCTCACTGCATTCCCGTTAAAGAGTAAATCAAGCCTGTTGCAAAGATTTCTTGGCACAGTATTTCTCTGAGCTAGAAAATCAACCAGACATTTTGGGCTTTGAGTTTTCTGTTATCAGTAGTAAAAGCCACAAAAATGATATTTTGCGTTATAATTTGTTGTACAGTAACTCAATGCTATTTAAATTCCAGTCACATTATATGTTGCTTGCTGGCATTTGCTTGATTTTCACATTTGCTTCAACTAGCAACATTGATTAATTTTTAAAGCCATTACACTTTGCTCATTTATCTCTGGGACATTTTTTGCAAAGCTCATATTGATTGCTAGAGCAGGAAAGAACACAGGCTTTGGCACAAAAACTTTTCACTTTGAAAACAGAATGGTCAACTTCAACGATCACACAATTTCCTTCATTTAATGAGAGCTACGACCTGCCCTGGTTACAGAGAGCGGGCGCAGCTCAGCGGTGTCGGTGTGACCAAGTTGTTATTCTGTACCACACGCAGCATCGCCAGGGACATGGATTCAACAGGAAAAGCCAGGTGCCCTTAATGGAAGTTGGCCACTCCTGCCTCACCCCCTCCAGCGTGAGAGTGTCAGCAAAGGATCTGCAGACTCTATCCTGGCACACTGTTGTGGGACACGGTGCTGAGGAGAGGCTGCGGTGTGGCTCCCAGGCGTGGCGCTGCAGAGACAGTGACCGGGGCAGCAGAGTCGGCGTCCCAGTGGGACCATTCTGCCCTGCCCCGGTGCAGAGGAGCACTGGAAGTGGCAGCGAAGGCACCTGCACAGAACCGAGCTCGGCAGAGCGGTGGCACGACTCCTCCTCGGATGACCTAGCTCCCAGGGGGTTTGTCTATCACTGTTTTCCATTATTTTGGGCTGGGAAACGTTAGGCATGGGAGCTCCCCCACCATATTGCCTTTGTTTCCTGACTACCACGTGGGCAGAGCGCGGGAACAATCATCCTGTTGCCCTTCTCTGCGGAAACCACATGGACGGGACCCACGGGGAGCGTCCGCCACCTTGTTCTTGTTCCTGGTGGTGAATACTTTCCTGTGGATAAAACACCTTCTCTTTCTGTAGTGTAACTGTGTGTGTCTTATTCCACTGTTTTGTGTTTTCAGTAAGTTGTTATCTCTACCCACAGTCTCTCCTTTTTTTCCCCTCCTTTACTGGAAGGTGCAGGGGAAGGGGTGTGGCTTGTTTGGAGTGTAATTCCCTGCTGGTGTTAAAACCAGCGCATGCTCCAGCAGCACAGTCACGTACCAACATTTCACAGCATCTGTTAACCCTAAGCAAAGTCTTGATCTCTACACAAAACAAAATAACCACAGAAGGTTTCAAAAAGATACCTGTCACAGAAATGGGAACTGGGATACAACTGTATTTTAAGGATTCTCTGCAGAGTTACACAGAAAAAGATTTTTTAGATCTTTTCAAAACAAAGAGAAAGTTATTAGCTGCGTAAGACTATTCTCAGTAACAGAACTAAAACCCTGGACCTGGAGTGGCTTATGCTTGGATGAGCACACCACTAATATTATTGTGTTGTAATACTGGAAATGCATATTCAACACAACTACCACCTCCAGGACGTAACAGCAGCACCGAAGGAAGTGTGTCATATTTTCAGTATTCTAAAATTATTTTCTCGAAGCAGAAGGTGCCAATGAGCAAAACTCACATGGATGCTTGGCACAGAGATTTCTCCTCAATTGCTAAAACAAGTCTCGCTTTTGCCAGACTTCACGTGGAGTCTGGAAAGCCACAAGGAACTCAATTCATTCCACTGTGGCCATTCCACATTCCCGCTGCCCAGAAACACACATACCTGCATCTGCGAGGTGAGTTAGGCTCTCTTCCATCACTTCCTTGTCTTTTCAGGTAAGGAACATAAGGAGGAAAAGATCATCTGATAAAGCAAATAACACATGAAATTAAACAGAATCCACTTTTCTTTCTCCTTGCATCTATTGAGCAGAAAAAACGTAGACATAAACAAACCAACCCTGCAGCTTTATGAAAATACATCCTGTGTCGACTTTTCCTTGCATCACCCACTCAGGGCAGCTAGACTGCAGAACAGGACTCTACAGGCAGGGAGGCAGGGGATTCTCTCTGCTTCTCCTAGAGCTGTTGGGAAGCAAAGATTTCCACAGACGGGACGCAGCTCTGGTACAAACAGTTGTCACCTGAACAGGGAAGGCTTCCCGGAGGATTAGAGGCAGGTGCCCTGGTGCACGTGAGAGTGAGCTAAGAGGACTGGCCACGTGGTGTCTTCGGTACTGGGTGCTACTGCCCTTTTATTGCCTCCTGAACTGCGGGGCTTAGAGAAAACCCCAACAAAACAGCAAATTCTGATCTCTATCAGAGCGTGCTCCAGTTCCAATTTTCTCTGTTCCCACTTACCCGCTCTATCATACTACCAGATACTGCTATACCATATTCCACAAGGAATCAAAAGGAGCTGAATTTGGGGAGTCCTGGAAAACACACAACCAATCATCCCATAGTAAATTACTAGATAGAAACAAACACTGTTGGACAGCTTAGAAAAACATGTTTTCTATTTATTTAAAAATAAGTTTGTAGTTACTACATTGCAGTGACAGTAATTCTTACACATACATTCTAGTTTGTATAAAAGGATTCAAAGTATTATGCATCAAAACTAACATAGAAAGTGTCCACATAACAGTAAAGAAATTTCCAATCCATATGTACAAAAAGAAAGGGCACTGTTATCCTGGTGAGATACTTCAGGTTATAACATGATAATCTAGATTTCTGGAAGGAAAAAAGCCTTGATAAAGCTAAAGAATTATAGTTTTCAAAACTGTTACTCATTACATACAACAGATTTGTGTTTTACATAATTCTGTACAAAATAAGTGTAATTTTTAATCTGAAAATCTGTCAGTTTTAAAATTAACCTTTCTAGGTAATTTACTTGAAGTTGAGCTCCACTCTATACATATTGAAACATCATGACAGAATTTAATCGACGCATGATCATTATCCAGTTGCCCACCACACTTCTGCAGTTTTAGTATGGTCCAAAAATGTAACTTCTGTATGGTCTCAATGCATTGGTAAACCAACTCGTGCAGTTGTAAGCACAAAACAGTACATATACATCACACAGTATATGATAGGTACTTCTATTTCTTTCTACTCCTAGTTTGTGTGACCTCATTCTTTGTTCTTTCAGTGTAGGAATTCAGAGCATAGTACTACTTTCCCTCCCTAAAATGTATTGTTTGCATTATTTGAAGTGAATTTCCTGATGTATTTATCTGCATTAAAAAGGATCCAAATGACTACTTGTCTCACTACGTACCTCCTAAAAGCTAAATTTATTCACCCATATTTTATTGCAGCATATAAGGTTTCTCTCTAGAGTGCCTTGAGGCTGTTAGAACCTTGGAAAAAGGGGGGTGAGGGGAAAACAGCTAATCACCTTTTTCTGCAATTTAAGATGTCTTTTAATCTGCCTTCCTGGCATATTTCCTCCTCTATCACACTGTAAAAATGACATGGCAAATTCAAATCAGCAGAAACACAAGAGCACCTGAAGGTTAGCTCTGGTTTAAAAGCTACCTGCTGCTTCCCCCCAGACATCAGAGAAAGTGAGCTAGCTGTACTCATGATTCAAAAACAGGAAGCTACGTAAGCTGTCAATGCCAGATTTGTTATTTGAAACACATTTTCAAGCCTTGGCCAGTTTTATGAAATGTAATCCACTTTCCTCTGCATATGAACAAATATGTATATACAGTAATTTACAGCAGAAAACTAACAGCCCTTTTATTAGTTGGATATCTAGGTCCCCTTGGAAACCAATCTGTTACAAGAACTTCAGGGATAAAAGAAAATATATACTCATTTTACACAGTTCATTTGTCTTCATTTAGGTAGTAAACAGAAAATGAGCTTTTGCTGTTTCTAGGTGAGGTTTTAAAACCCTCTACCTTCTCTATCACAGCACTGTAGCAGAGTTATAATTAAATATTTTAGAACACTCTGTTAAAAAAAAGCTAAAAGAAAAACCTTTGACAGTCCACTGTGGGTAAAATATACTATTTCAGAATAAGGTAAGTACTCAGGATAAAATGTAAATATTGTGGTATGGCTGCACCTTGATTGACCAGCGATGTTAAAATTACCTCAGCAAGATTCACATGCTACAAATAAAATGTGAATGTCAATGAAAGTGATCTTAAAAACCTCTAACCTCCAAGCTACTATACAAATATAGGGTGAAAGGGTCCCATCCAGTTAAGCCTATTGCTTTTATAAAACCAGTCAACTATTTAACATGTGCTCAAATTCAAATTACATGCTAAAGCATTTACTTGTAGTCCTCAATCCAACAAATGTGAGCAACATATTTAAAAATGCAGTGCAAAAATTGTACCAAGCTTGAAGTTACTGAATGGACAGACTATTTTTTGTGTTGCAGGTAGTCCTGGTTTTGGTAAGACAAAAGCCTCTGGCACAGAATTGTTACTTTAAAATATTTGTACAGCAATACAGTGAATAAGCTGTCTCTACACTACAAATTATTTTTTAATAGATATTAATATCTATACGTGCTGCATCAGGGTCCTTTATCAATTAATAGTTTTACAAATATTAAGCCACAGTAATATTTAACTCAGCCAACTCAACCTTACAAGTCTATCAACAAACTGATCACAGGTACAAACCAGACACTGTACAAATAAACATCTGTAAATATTTATCACAGCAGTCTAATCACTGGAGGAAGACATTTCTCTGTAAAGTTGTATCACTGCTCATTGCCAGGTGACAAAGAGCTCTAATTCAATATTGACAATAATAATGAACACTACAGTGGTAAAATTTCAGTTCAGTTCCCAGAGAACACACTAACAACAGAAACCAAGCGGCTAAAGAGTTGTTAAGTATGTAGGCACAGGTACAATGATTCCTGTTAAACAGTTAGAGCACACTTATGACAGAAGCAGAAGTATTTCCTCATTGGCAGTTAAGGAACACAGTTATCAAGATACCACTCAGTAGCAAATACCAATTGTAACATTTCCCGGTAGAGCGTAAAAATACCAGAACAGCATCCTCATATCCAGGTCAAATATAAACAAATTTAATGAATAAAACTGAGTTAATTGCTGCCAGATCATTTGTATGTATGTGACTATGAATCTGTGTTATTTACAATGCAAATGTAAAACAAGCACGTGAGGTTTTGATACTCCATTTTCTGAACCACTTGTTAGGTACTTGAGATGGCATTATAAAACATGCATATAACTATAGTTCTTAAATTATTTCAGAACACTGACCAATGGTTTATTGCTCACATTTAAAAACCTAAGACTCTGTAATCAAAAGCTCTTTTTCTGTATTGATACAGTATCTCACAACCACTTCAAATAATGAATTTTTCCCCAACCAAAATACAGTCTGATGGTGACTAAAGTCTCATAAATAGAGTTTGCAACCTAGTGAAATTAAATTATAAAAAATACAACTTTAAAATAAATCTGGTATTAATTTCTAATGAATTTCTAGTGTTGCTTCTATAATAAAATTGACCCAAATTGCCCACAACTCATTTTTAAAGGAAAAACATTAATGTGTCTAATAAGAATCAAAAACTTACTGGCTAAAGTCACCGCTATTACTGGGTGGGAAGCAGTACCCATGTTCTGCAGGTGAGGCCTTCTATCCTTGCAAAATTAAGATGTACAATCTTCTACCTACTGTTAAGGGAATGCAGATTATTTCAGTCTCCAAAACTTACACACAAGGTATTTTTGATATATAAATATATACATAAACATGCCATATAAAACATTATTACAAACAGAGTAAATACAGAAGATGAATTTTAGATATAATCTATTTTATATATTACAATGCAGATAACATCAGGAAATTACACATTTCCAAACGATTGCCTTCATCAGTGAGACTTGACAAAATTAACAAGTAGAATCAATAAGTTTTGAATTGTGAAGCTGTATTGCAACTGTACAAATGTAGCTTGTTATCTTACCACATGTTTAGTGACTCCATTTTGTTTGGATGATAAAGAAATACTTGTTAGAAAAAATAAATATGCCAACAAATGAAATACAAACTAATCCCTGCCCCCCAAATTCAAATCCATAACAATTCAAAGAGGATCCGGAAAATATCCTAGCCATTTTTTGTAGCAAAATGAACTACCTAAAAATCGTTGTGGTGGATACTAATCTGCTATCCACAGTAGCATATTTCTATTCCTCTTGGTGGCAAGTATCAATATTCTTTGTTCAAACTTTTAAGCTTTTTTTTGTAAGAAAATAAAGAGTGAAGAATCAGGCTTCAAATACATATACAGAATCTGTGCAAATTTAAGGTCTTAATTCTGCATGTCTTCCCTTCCAGATATTGCAGATGATGTGTAAAAACAAAAAGAAGTATAACCAGAAAGTTTTGGTTACATTTTTGTACCATACCAGATCTCAGTAAATACGACTACATATGTATTTTTTTTCCTTGAAACTGGACAATACTTTTTTTAAGTGACAGAAAATGGTATTAAGGTTTGTTTGTAAAGGTATAAAATAACTAAATGTACCATAAACAAATAAATAACTGCTTTTCTTTTCCAGAGCAGTACATATAACAATACATTCCCCTAAGTCATATAGTTATCATTTACAATAGACAACTTAATTTTAGTAAGGATGCAAGAAATAATAGAATACAAGGCACAATCATTAAATGGAATTTTTCTTTAGGGTGTATATTGACATATGTCAGCGTGATATACCATAAAAAGTGCAGAAAAACACAATGTGCAATGAGACCACTGTATAAAACATGATTGCATAAAAAGTGATTTGGCCTTTTAACCCTAATAATTGAAAATAACCAATCTTCCCCTTAAAATTAAACTATAAAGTATGACATTTTAAAATTTTCAATTCTAGTGCTATCTAAAAAATCCTGAAAAAAATTTATACCTGGGTAATATTTTAGATGTATGTGTTTATGTATATATTAATATATACACATACACTATTCTTTGTAGGTCATTTCAGCCTCTTAAGCATGTCTAAAGTTGTAGAAACAACAATCAATCTGGATCAGAAAGTAAACATCTTAATTCCATACCTGTCCTGTAATTTCCTTGAATCCTTTAACCAATTATACATTTAGACTAAAACATCTCTGTCAAAGGACCCCACCAGTGCATTATTTTCTACCAGAAGTACCAACAAGGATACATTTCAGAACAATGTTAACAACTTACTATTTAAACCAAGACACAGCTTTTATCACTGCAAATGGTATGCTGTACTGACACTCAAAAAGAAAAAAAAGGTTTTCCACTGCACTGATTCTCAGTCTTTGGCACAATAAACAGAGATTTAGTGATTGATACAAGAATCAAGGTCTGAAAAATTAGACATTAGTCAAACTTTTTCCAATGTGGATATATATATTTGTGATTACATTTTTGCTATGTTTGGCAGAACTTGGATAAACAATGGCCTGTGCTAGGCATCTTTTGTAGCTGAATGTTCCATCACAACTGAAATTAAACATTTTCAGATTAGCAAAGTTTGGTATTGTATTATTTAACAGAAATATAATTGAATTTACTGCCACTTTTTGCCAAGGTCTGCCTTCCTAGGCAACTTGACTTTACAATCAAAGTGTACCTTGCTTGGTCAAAAATAGATTTCTGTTTTCAATTTGTGGCAATTAAAAGTTCTATTACCTTTTTTCAATTGTGTAGAGATATTACATACTACTTGAGCAGAGTAGTTCTGAACTCTGTACGTCAGTCAGAAATTGCTTCATTTATTCTTAACTGTGAACAAAATGACTGTTGAAATGTATAACCTATTTGGAGGGCAATAAATAGCAAAGGTTTAAAATATATATTTCTTTCAAAGAATGTTCTTTCAGTTTATCGTTTTGCTAAATTTTTCTCCCCAAATCAGAACATACTCTTCTAACCCATAATAGCAGCAGGGAAGCAGAAGTCTGTTCTGCTGTTCCTTAACTGTACCTGCTTCATAGCACTCTGAAGTAAAACCCTTGGTAAAAATTACCAACCAATTAAATTAGCTTTTGCTTTTTCAGTCAGCTTTCGGACTCTGCCTCTGCTTGAAGTTCCAAAAGTTAAGGAGGTGTCTTCAAACAATAGCTGCCTTTGCTCTTCTTCAGAGTCATCTTCATTGTAAAAGGCTGTCCTCCTACCCTGGTTTCTAGTTCTCATGTGAGGTTCAGAATCTTTAAGCTCTTCAGAACTCTCCTCCATAGGCTCACGTGTCTTTTTCCTCCTGCTTCTTGTTTGCATTTTAACATTTGCAGGAACTAAGAGGTCTGAGCCTGACTGGTGGCTTTTGATCTTCCTTTTTGGCTTTCTACCCCCACGACCTTTTTTTTGTAACAAGTCTTCCTTCACATTATTTTCAGAAAGAGAATTGCATGCAGTAGAAACAGAGGCTTCCTCTGGTATATCCCTTGTGGTCTGGATTGTATTCTGCTCTGCAACCTTTTGCTGTTCAACAATTTGTAGCTTTTTCGGTTTCCTGCCTCGTTTCTTGTGCACCACCACTTCACAGCTACTGTTATTCATCTCCACCTTCGGTTTCCGTCCAGGACCTCTCTTAACTGGAGGTTTCAAAGGCTGTCCTCCATGTCCATTTACCTGAATGCTTCCTGATGCCAAAGCATTGTTCTTGCAATCTGCTGTAAGGAAATGGTACAGAAATGCTGTAAGTACACGTCACACGGCAGATTTGCATTTACATTCATTTTCACATTGCCTTAATAAAAACTCTTACTAAAATATCTGAATGGATTCACAGTGATTGCCAATCTGTCAAAATCTAAGAAACCCAAAGTTGAGCTCAGAGAGTTTCATTCCAGTATGGAATGAGGACTAACTTCTAGTTGGATTTAGCACATAGAAGCTGCAGGGGAAAAAAAAAAACCCAACAATCAAAAAAACCCCAGGAAAAACACAGGGGGGAAAAAAAGAAGGGAAAAAAGGGAACAGCTGAAGGGTTTTTGTCAGATGATACACCACCAGTGGAAAAACTCCTATTTTGTATCTGCAATAGCAAAAGGTTGCTCAGAAAGCATTACTGCAAGGATTGGGAATGCTTTACAGTAAGTCATCTCTGGAGAAAAAATTTTCTTTAAACTTGAGGGAACATCTCTTCTACCAAATTTGTGCAGATTTCTTACATTAAGACAGAGAGCAGAATGTACTTGCTTGGAAACTTTTATGGGGTATGAGTTTTCATTACATGAGGGGTACTCAAGTTCCTCAGAGGGGCATGTCACAGGACCTCTTAGGAAGATGTTCTGATACCACAGCCCTTGCCTAAAATGTGGCCAAGAACAGGCTCATAGCCAGCACGGTAGTTCCTCCAGCCCTTTGATGGAACACCCATGCACAGCTTCTATGTTTGAGTGTGCACCATCATGCACTAAAAGCACAGGCTTCCTCTGTCCTGTGAGTGCATGTGCAGGAGACAGGACAATGTCAACAACAATCAGATACCCCTGACCTGACCACACATCCCATCCTGGAGCAGCTGCATATTTAGCCATGCAGTGTGGGAACAGCTGGGGCCTTTGTGAGAAACCTTACGAGCAATGGACAGATGATTTAACTTACCAGACCACAAGCTACCTTTTCAGAAGCACGGATGAGTAAGAAAGAACTCCTTGGGGAGAGAACTACAAGGAGTATCCAGATTAATTAAATGGGACCCAATTTGCAGACTACTGTGTCCCCATTTTCAGAGAAAAGATGTTCAGTGGATCTAGCTGCTTCAAACATCTTCCTAACAGGTCAAAGCTCCTTCATAAACAGGAAAGCTTTTTGACTAGGAGGAGATCTCATTTCAGCCTCCCCAAAAGCTTGGAATTTTAAGGTATTCTGACATCAAAAGACCAAGCAAGCTCACTAAAGAGATTTCATGAACTAGGTCCAAGCAGGCCATTCAAATATACTAAACGGAAGCAGAAAACACTGCGTAGGGGTTTTTTTACTGTGCCAAAACCCCAAAAGAATTAATTTGCAGCTGGGGTCTTCTGATCCTTAAGCTTGTGGCTGCACAGAATATCATCACACTCAGTGTTACGGACCCAAATATAACCCACAGAAGTTATACATGATTGAACACACAGGGTTTAAAGTGTGACCATGCAAAAGTCTGCTTTGGAATTTAGGAACTCCTAACATGACAGTTGTAATAACTTAAATGAAGGTACAGATATGTTAACATCCCAAAATCATCTAGACAACAGTTATCACACCATGGAAATGGTGTTAACCGTAGTCAAAACTGTGCTAATTCATCAAGAAGGAAGCTAATGGTTCTGAGTTGTTCCATTAGACTTCCCTATTCTGCTAAATCATAATGCATTCTAACATCCCTACTCCAAATTATCACAACTAGAGTACAACACTACAGTCACTGCATCAATAACTCTGAGAGTGGGGAGGAAGTTCCAGAGAAATTTGGTACCTTGTGGATTAACAGTGGAAGATTTTACTTTGCGCTTGATTTGCTTCTCTTTCTCAGGATTTTCTCTCGTGGAGTTATTCCTAGTGTTATGACTGTAATCAGATGGAGTAGGGTTTGATACAATATTCTGGTTCTTGGAATGTTTGATTGAATTCTCCAGTACTAGAATGATAAAAATAAAAAAATTATGCAAGTCATTCAATCTTGTTGGGCTAAAATGGAACTCATGTTCTACTACAAACAAATTGAGTCAGTGATCCAAAAAGGAGAAAACTTCCTAGATAAAATAACATAGCCTAACTTGTTCAGTTTTGCTCTGAAGAGCCTCAAATGCCCACCAGCTGGAAAACAGAACCATTCTTAACTGAGAGAAGAACATTAGATTTCCAAAGAGCCAGTTTTATCTTTAAAAACACTCACAGCTTAATTAAAAAACAAAAACATCCCAACTTGCCTGACTTTCCTGACCCTGCAGTAGTATTAGGCTTTGTAATTAAAGGCTTTATAGTTAAAGGCTTTGCTCCTGACGAAGTAGATGGCTGCTCTGTAACAGCCACATCTGTTATGCCCCTATTGCTTCGAGTCCGCACAAGGGAGGAGGCTTCAGTGGCTTTTCCGTTCATCTGAGGCGGAGCGTGTCTTGGTGCTGTCGACCGTGCAGGTGCTGAAGATGATGAAGTGGAAGAAGTTTCTGCCTTCACCTGAGGTTTTATTAATCTTCTCTTCCTTTCAGGGCTGCAAAAGGAGTAACAATTTGTATCCTGGATGACCACCTCGTCATTTTACAGGAATAAATAAAATTAAATGCTAGTGTCTGAGATTGTGGGAGTAAAACAATCACCTCTGCATGAAGTATGTTAAAAATATGGCATTTACTGTGGAAATTCATGTAAGTTGTGAGCTTCTGGAAAGTGAATCTTTACAATAAATACTATAGTTATATGACAAAGCATGATGCCATCACTATCCTAACGATGCTGTTTTACCGTACACATTTAGCAGTTATTTGAATTTTAAGCACTTACACTAGGATAGCTCTAAGTAAAGTTTAAAACTCTTCCACACCATAGGGACTTGCATGTCAAAGCTACCATTCTGCAATATAGGGAATAGTAAAGGAAGTATTAAGAAAAAAACACACTAAGTTTTATTGTTTAGGTATGTCAAAATTTCACCGCATTTCGTGAATACTGTAAAAGAATTAATGTACCTGGATGCAACACTACTGGAAACTGAGCTGCTTCTACTTCTTTTTTTCCTTCGTTTCTTTATTGTATTTCTTTTATGAAAGCGTAGGGCAGATTTATAATCCGATAAAATAGAACTTATGTGTTCTTCAAAGAAAGCAGAAAGGCGCAAGCTCATGCTGTAGATCTAAAAAAGAAAAGCCAGTAAACAAGTTTTATACTTTTCCAAAGCATCCTTTTATTTATTTATCACCAAACAATAGCTAGAAAAGTCAAAAGTGATTAATATAGAAATGTTTTAGGGAAATTTATAATCTGCCTCAACAAATATATGCTGACCCATGTGTAAGTTTGCTTTAACTATTTTCATGGTTTTGAAAAGTGTATTACAACTGAAGATGAGAAAGAAAAGGAAAAATTAGAAAAGCCACTTTTTCAATTGCCTTTCCAGAATATACCCCTTTTTAGCTTCAACAGAAATCACAAAGAGAGATCCTTAATATAATTTTACTGTATCATATCCAGGGTCTAGAAATCTTATTTTCTGCTCTATTAAGTTGCATCCTTATATCCTATATTTGAACATCTGTCTATTTCTGTTACAGATTAATTGATACTACCAGTAACTTGGCTGCAACAGGTACAATAGATTTATTGAAATTATATAGGTGCACTTTTTTCCCATCTCTAGCCTTGGATGATTTACAGAGACTCTCAAACTCAGTTTAGATCACAAGTAATTATTTGAGCGCAGTTTCTATTCATTCTGGAAACAAAAGAAGCACTCAAGTGACCTGTCTAGGTACTTTAAGGAGACGCAGCACCTTCTATGAAACACAAAGACAATATTGAACCAGTGCCTACTTAGTGACACACCAAACCATCTGAGCGCCAGGCTCAATAGGTTTGACAGATTCTGCCATGTTACTGGAGATGGCATGCAAAGCAATGTATGTCTGAAGTGCCACACTAAAAAAAACCCACAACTGATGACTTAAGTTTTCCTGTTCAAGAAAGTATCAGTGACATCAGTTTACTGTTCAAATAAGCATCAGTAAGACGTTAAAAATATAAGTGCATGACAGAGTAACAACATGGCCATTCAATTACATGTTGCATGGACTGAAAGCACATAGGTTCTAGAATATTACAACTCTTGACATAAGAACCTTCCACTTCTACTTCCGAGTAAACCAAAAAAAGAAAAATTTATTACTATAATAATAGTCTGTTTGGAAGAAACATGAAAGAAATGAAAATGTCAAAAGAACCTATGAAACCACACAAACCTAAAGATAATGTCAGGTGTGATGAGGTCAAGGAGAGAAAGAAAATCCACAAAGGAATCCGGATCTACCCCAAAAGCCCTGCCATTGGCTGCAACAGAAATGAGTAATTCTTTCATGGGGTATGGCAGCCTCAACAGTGAGTGGGACTGTCTGCTCCTGACTGGGAAGTAATCACTGATCCTGCTTTTCACCTACTAAGAATTTTATGCCCAAGTCTTAAAACAATGAAGTCCCTATGATTAACTTGCTATTTAGCCAAACATAAAAGTTGTTAATAATTCTAGTCTTAAAACCTAACACATATTAGTAGAAGAAAAGCAACACAGAAGCGTTGACCACATGTACATATGCATCTGTAATTTAACTGCTATCAGATACTACACCTACTACTACATCTCAGTAAGAGTAGCTTTGTAAGCTGACACTTTATGTAAACTGTCCTGTTTCCCAGAAATCTTAAGACCTTCATTACAACCCTACTGCATAGTGGTGAACAGCACAGAATTTCAACATCCTCTACTGTCTATACCTGGACATTTCAGTTTGGGGCAACCTCCAAAGTGGAGGGGCTCTCTGTGTGTTTGTTTTGAAAATCAAGTTTCTTGCCCAAAATATTAGTTAAATTTCACTATTGTACTCATAATCATGTTTCTACAGAACTTTCCTTCCATGTGGCTTTCCCTTTAGACCCACTTTCTAATATTTACTTTCGAAACACACATGCAGAACATCAGAACTCTTAGTATTTAAATAGCACACGTTCCTTTCCTTTCAAATAAGAAGCTATAATACTTTCTCAGAAATATTTGTGTTTTAAGATCAGAAATAATTAAACTTGTTTTTTAAGAGTAATCAAATTACACTGTCTCTCTGCTTTTTTAGTCCTATATTTTTCAGATATAAATGTTCTTTCAAACAACAATAATGGAAAAGAATAAAATCTTACCCTTGATCTTTTACTTGGCGTGTAGGCCTTGGAATTGCTGAAAATAAGTCTCACATCTTTACATAACTCCATTGGTGACTCGTAGTTGCCAGCTTCCAGTGTTTCTCTAACAGTAGCAAAGTCCATAGGAGTGTCAATAATATCTCTATAATCCTGTTTAGAAATAGCAAAGCAATTTATTACAATTTTTCCCCAAGCCTTAATGTATCATCTTCATTAGAAATGTATCATTTTCATTAGGATGAGTTTGGCAAACCTTTTTAACCCAAATGTCCTCTTTAAATAGACAAGGAAGGCTGCTGAAAACATTTTGCCCCTTTCCACTAATATACAACACAGCTCCTTGCAGACATACTCAGCAGGGTCAAGGTTAGAAGTTAACTGATAGACAATTTAATTCATTTTATAAACAGATTTACTGAAACACAGAGCTCAGAACCTAGGGGTTGCTTTACTGACACACTGACATGAAGATAACAGTGATATGAAGGTGTGACTATAAGCCTTTTGGGTGGCTAAGCAGCTCAAACTTGGGACTACGACTAATACTGTTCTTACATACTAGATTTAAAATATGAAATTTGAATATTTGAGCCTGATCAGAGGCTTATCACATCCTTTCTGAAACCTGAGCAGTTTCTGAAATGGAGACCTGACAATTTACGAAAGTAATAAAGTATTAAAAGCTCCACAGGCTTAGGTAGGACCCAATTCAAGCCAATGACAGAACCATTTTTCTAAGCTATGGAAGAAACAGAGACATATCCATACAACAAAAAGCTTAGATATCAAGTTTAACCAAAAAGTTAACTTAATCCATCAGAGTAAATAGAACCTGCAGGAGTGCCTCTGCATGTTAAACAGGCTTGTGACACTAAGGAACAGTGTGTTTCATGCCCAAGCCTAGCACAGTGCTCTCTATCAGCTCATTTGAGGATCTCAAACACAGGAAGCCACTTGTCATTAGCATAAAGTTTAGGTTATTTCAAAAATAATGGTACCCAGTGGCTGCAGAGGTGTCAAGACAGACCTACTAGTGACTTCTGAAAGAGAGGCATTTCTTTTCTCTAATTGAGACAATTAATTTCACCCAAGTTAATCACCCTAGAGATACTTTACAGAACTTGTAATATGCTAGAAGGAAAGCAAGCAAAATCTTTGCTTTATTACTTGAAGTTTTCATATAATCTTACTTTTAGTTTTTATACTCTGAAGTGAAACAATGATCCTTGACAACACATCACATGCAACCAAACATAAGCATTTAATATATGAAAATTTTTCACTCAGAAAAGGAAAGACATCTGAATTGCAAAAGCTGTAATTTACTTCAAAAGCTGTAATTTACTTAATAACATAAGCATCCCTGAATATAAAATATTTTCCAGCTAAAGTATCTGAGAGAGAAATATTATTTATTTTTAAATTAGTTTAAAAAAACCTAAACATTATTATCAAGTGACAATGAAGTGCTGAAAAAAATTCTGTCACTACAGCTGCCTGAAGTTTCAAGTGAAAGAACTGAAAAAATGGTCAAAGTTAA
>VYZT01052765.1:0-25807 GCA_013400735.1 Pomatostomus ruficeps
TTTCCTTTTATTTCTTTACAGAAGATTTTCCAGTCACCTTTTGGATCAGCAGCTTAATCTAAAGAGAGTCCGGTGCTTCCTGCAACAGTTCATTATGTGAGAATAATGAAGAGAAGGATCTAATAGCATACAGATCAAACTGCCTTTTGAGCTATCAGGGCCCTGAGGTCAGAACATCACATTGCCACAATGGATTCCAGGGGAAAGAAAAAGTGTGTTATTTTTAAAGACATAAAAATTTAGAACTCTGTACATTTGTGATTTTTAACATAACTGTAAGCCCTTAAATCTCGTCTGCAACTACCATGGCTATTACATCGACTATTTAAACAGCTTTTTCTGTTGCTCAGCCATTTCTGGCTAAACTCTCCCTTCTGTGGGGGAAAAAATTTCAATATCTATTAAAAAATCCCACGAGGATATACTTCTCTCATACACACTGTGTGAATAGTATGGGATAGATTGCCCTGAACAGGTCTCTTTTTGGCCTTTGTGATGGTGTCTGTGCACCTATTTTGTGGCGGAAGTGGAAAGCAAGATTTGAGGAAGGCTGCAGTAGAGGGAAATTAAACCTAACCTGGTCTAATTTACACCGTACAGCTTGAGTAGCTGAAATGGGTTTGAGAGAGATAGTAAGAAATGGCATTTCTGGTGGTAGCTTATGTAGAAAAAGAACACCAGGACACACACATAAATGGTAAGGCTCTTGGTTAGAAAGATCTACGACATATAATAACAGAATGGCACACCTAAGGGACCCATGCAACTCTGAGTACATAGCAGCAATTGTGGCTCATACTGCTTTATCTAAGACAGGTTTAAATCAGAGAGTGTGGAGGTTGCTCAGCCTGGGCAGAAAATCTCTATGGGATCTTCATGCCTATCTTTGAGTCAAAGACTTGAAATTTGACTCAGGTATGCACCTGAGCAGAGCACATTCTTCTTGTGTTGATGTACCAGCAGATTGAGAAGCCTTCCTACTCCACTCACAGTGCAACGGACAAGGAGAAGAAGTGAAAGAGAATAAACACCTCCATGTACAGTAAAACTTTACATAGCTAAGGCAGAGTTGACTTAATGTCAAAAAAGGTACCTCAACAGCACCAGGCATTGATCATTTCCCCACTAAAATCTTTTCCAGCATGGGAACCTGCTGTTTTCTAGGTATATGCAGCTTGCGTGACCAAAGATGTTTTCTGATTTTTAACACAGAGCATAAAACTCAGTACTCTTACTGCATAGTCCAGTCAAAACATTCCTTCCCTTATTAAACCTCACAGAGGCATGTGGATAGCAAACCACTGCCTAGCAATCATACCTAACACATAAGTCTGTGCTATATATAAAGAAATCTGAAATGTACTGTGAGACAATAGACTAAGGGTTTGCACTAGAACACTTAAATTGCATCTCTTCTACATTCAGCCTCCTGGCAAGAGGCACAACCAGATGAGGAAGAAAAAGAAACAAAAAAGACCCCCCCCCCAACAAACAAACAAAAACCAACATCAAAACAGAAAACAAACAAAAAAACCCCAACAAAACAAAACAAACAAAAAAACCCCCACCAAAGCATGACCAAGAGCATTTAACTGGTCTACAAGATGCTAAAAATATCATTAAATCCCCTCCATTTAAATATATATTATACCAGCATGTAAGTTGCAATATCATTTATAGATGAATTTTGGTGGGAAAGATGAAATATACTCTCTGGTCATCTCAAACTAAAGCCTAATACAAAAATTTGGGAAAAACAAAGGCTCATTCATAGACTATCAAGATATTATAACTATATATTTCAAGATCAGTCTTGCTGCAAGTACTTTGAAAATTGGCTTACCCCAGCGCAGTTCTAAAAATAAAAAAAAAAATTTTAGGCTTCTTGAATTTCAGAAGTCTTTGGCAGTTCCCCTCAACTCAGTTAATCAACTAATACCTCCTAAGGGTTCTTCTGAGGCATCTAAAAATCCCTTTTTTGGTGTACTCAAGAAATTATTACCCAGTCCATATGCGTGGGATAAGACCCAGGAGTGAATCTATGAAACAGAACTTTGGCAAAAAGATAAATATATCTACTTGAAGAAACATCTTTGCAACTTTCTAATTTATTTTAACAGCATGCATCAGAAATAGCTCAGTTCAAAAAGAGAATGAGCAAGGGAAATGTAATTACATGCTAAAAAAGGAAATAACTTCTGTAAGTCTACTCTAAATCTCCAAGGCACAACCTTCACAGTATGCTGAAGTCACAGACAAATATATAAATCCTTATATTAATATTCACTAGCAACCATATACCATTATGCAGCATATGTTACGCTCAGACATGTCAAAGTACATTATGAGCTAAGGCAATATCCCAGTTCTGTATGACATGAGAATTACTACACTGATTTTTTAGGGTAGGTAAAATGAAGACAAAAATGTTTTTTCTGTTTCTTTACTAAAGAAAAGTAATTGACTATGGTCTCACATTCTGAAAACAAGTGTTTGCCAAGGGCATATGGAGGACAGCAGTGGGCAAACTCCCTTGAACCAAATTAGTAGATTTGAAAATGCCAGAGAAAGAACTCAATAGTGGCTATTTTCTATGCCACACATTGCTCAACTTCTTAATAGGTATCATCAGTCTCACATTTAAATTATGTCATTGTCACATAATCCAGCATCATTCAAAATACCTCGTCATTTTCCTATCAGACAGCTATGAATTAATGGGACAACACCCAAAGCTGTTCATAGCAATTTAGTCATCAATTTTTACATGAAAATTTCTATTAGACTGTGAAGCCTTTCTAACTAGAAACTCACAGAAGGTTTTACAAAAGCAAGCATTTTAATCTTCCACTCCTATAACATGCTTCGTATGGCCAACCATGACTTATACACAAAGTGTCCAAATCTCTGAAGCCCAAACCAGGACTCCTCCAGCTCTCTGTACCATACTGCAACTGTGACAAGAATATTCAAGGCACTTTTTCTGACTCATGCCTGCAGTTCATTTGGTTGATGTAAATACACTGTGATAACCTGGGTCCACGAGAGGGCTGTAAGAGCAATTGGGAGCACATTCAAAATGTCATAGCAATGAAGTGATAAAATTAAACAAACATTAGAACACCATGCTATCAAGATGTGAACTGCTTTACATCACCAAGGGCCAAGGCCAAGGAATTCTCCAAGCCTGTCCTAAACCACAAGACAGCCCGTCCCCCATCCCATGCTTGGGCAAAATGGAGGAATCTGACGAAGAATGTGGTCAGCAATGCACTGCCTCCCTTTGCCAAAACCTCACAGAAAATCTCTTTGGGTGGTCCATATGCACTGGTCCTCATTTCTAGGGATGGTATGCACCAGGGAAATTCATGAGAGGAAATGGGTAGGTTGATACAAAATGGCCTTTCATGACTACTGTGCATTCCTGGTATCAAACCTATTCCTGCGGTGTGTTAAATGGGGAAAATTGCTCACAAACAGGAAGTACCTGTCACACAAGTTCAGCCTTACAGGTTTTATACATAATATATAACCAACTGCAACATTTTATTGTATCAATTAAAAACATTCTCCGGAAAACTCATGGCGTATAAACACTAAATATACTTAGCAACACATTTACATACAGAGTAATAGTCACTCTTTTCTGTCCCTTACTGTGTCAAATGGTTTGGTGGTCCAATTCTTCAGGAACACCTGTTAGCCATACAAAAACCACTGTCATTACTTGGAGTTTACTGGCAGCCTGAACAGGGAGGCCAATGACTGGCATGAGGAGTGAATTGGCCTCAGAGTCCTGGAAAAGTGTCATTCTGCAGTGCAGCTGAGGCAGATTGGCAGAAGCTGCCTGCACTAAACTTGTCCTGACAATGTATGTTCCTATTCAGTAAAGGTGATTAAAAAAACATATATAAATATAATTTTGCTCAAGGAATCACACAAGCAGAAGGCAAACAACTGTTGACTTCAGCACAGGTGTCCAGGTCCTATCATATCTCTTCTTAATTCAATTTCAGTAAGGCCAAAGACACAGTGTATGAACAGCTAGAGGGAAATGTTCTCAGAGAGCACCTACCTTAGTAAAAGTCACATCTACTCAGAAAAAACACAGCCTGTTAACTTTCACTGTCTGGACCATTTTGCAGAGCAAAACTACAACTGCCACTGGCTCCTGATACTGTGTGCAGGTCCCATATCTTCATCAATTCATTTTGTCTAATACAAGGACAGTGACAAGCTGATGGATGGGATCTTCAGGATCTTTATTTTAGGAGCCATGGAAAGAGATGCTGTTTTGCTGTGACTGCAAGCATCCTAATATAAATATTTCCAGGTACAGTATTGGAGGATTCATGACTCAAGACCAGATTCTGCTGGTGGTTAATACTGTATTTGCAGAACAGTTTTAACTTAGAACTAAGTTATATTCAGCCCACATTTGTTAAGCAATTAAGTTATTCAGCATTTAATTAGAAAATATTTTATAGGGTAAGCTACTTTATTCCACATATGATGCTTCTCTCCACTTAGAATTTAGAGATAATGGTCCATGCTTTGAAGCATGTTTGTCTCATAACACATAAAAAGTTCAGTATAAAGCATAATTACCATATATGTAAAACTGGCTGCATAATGATTACTCGCAATTAAGAAATCGTTTTAATAATGAACTTAGGGGAAAATTCATTAGCCTCACTGTTTATTTTGTTAATATCCTACAGATGATGTTCCACTGGGATAAAAGTTAAATTAGTTAAGACTCCTTGAACTTCACAGACTTCACATTACACACTTAAGAGCAGAACAAAGAACTGGCTTCAGTAATACAGGAATTAATAATGTAACAAATAGGACAGCAGATCAAATACCATTTTGAAATAATTGTTATCCCACCAATGTTACTTTTAAAATATTAAAATATTGAAACTACTAGTTTTAAACTCTGTAATTTAGTGAATCATTTAATTCTCAAATAAAGTATTTCCATCTACTGTACTTCCCAGTATCAGTATTTTAAGTAACACAGATGTTAAAATTGAAATATTTAATCACAATAAAGAAACTAAATTACATGACTGCTTGAAAATGAAATACAAATAAAATTGAATCAATTACATCTGCTACATCACCTGAAATATTATTTCAATGCCCTAATAAGTATAAATATATTTATCTAGGATTTTATCAACAGCTTCTTTCTGCAGAATCTATGCACTGAGAGTGATGGTGCCTTGGTATTTATGCCCATCTGGCCTACAAAAAATGAAAGGTCACCCAAAAAAATGCAGCATCTGTAAAGTTTTTTTCCGAAGGAGAAATACTTGTATTTGAAGAAATAATCAACATGCCTCAATATGGTCTGAAAACTGACTAATTGCCACTTCTGCTAGAGCAAAATGAGAACAGCCTTGAAACAATCTTTCATCAGTTTGGTGAGGGTACCACTGCATGTGACACTCTGCAATGTACAGATCTTCACTTTCAAGAGCATGTAGCCTGCACCAGCTCCTTGGTGACAAGTTCCATCGTGGAAAGGAAGGATGCAAGGCTGGCTATCCATCCTCCACTACAAGCTAATCCAGTCATCCTCTGGCAATACAAGGAATTGCTCCAGTTTGTCTGTCTGGCTCTTCTCTAACACCTATCATTAAGGACTGAATCCACAAAGACTACTAGATACAGACAAACAAGAAAAAAGCCAAAGACTAGACAGCACATACATAGAGAACCATCCACCCAAGAAAGGTAGCACACAGGATGAATTTGCTTTTACAGCCTTTTTTTCCTACAATTCCCAAACAGAAACTAATATACTATGACAGCATTTAATAAAACCTAAGTCCACAATTTGTTTTGATGATGCCATCACAGGCAACAAACAGGCTGGGAAATTCACAACAGAAGGCAGTAATAGTTGTAAAATTAAAATTCACACTAGGCAAAAGACCCTCAAAGCAATTTCTTAAATTGTTCTGAGTCAACTGGCCTGTTTGGATTTTTGGCTTGTTTCAAACTGGAAGCACTGAGGCATTCTAAAGAAAAGGCAAGGTTGCCTGTACAGCTTGTCCGACCTCCACATCTAACCCTCAGCCTACAAGGAGCAGCACATTCCAAACTCCCATGTATCCCTTATTTTAACCACCATAAATTACTTTCCATGCTATAAAACAATGGGTTATAATCCAGTAAAAATTTTAGAAATCCAGAAAGTTTATTCAGGCTTAAGTATCAATTTTAGATATCCTGCCACCCCACCAAATTTGGTTATTATAAGAGCTGGTTTCAAGAGTTGTAATTCATAAGCGAAGTGCCCTTGCTTCAGAGAAAAGTGAAGCAGCATTTGGTAGCAAAGCTTGATCCTACTTGAATAACGTCATATGGACTAACAGAATATGTCTGAACAAAGCATTCCATTGACCCTACCTGCTCTTTTTGAACCAGCTATTTCGTGCTGTTACTCTAGTTTCATTAATGTATTTTCAAACATATGTGCTGAAGTACAAAAACACTATATACATTTGAATTCCAGATTTAAGTTCTACTCTTAGTTTTCCCTTTCCATATCCAGAGGAACTCCACTGGTTTTTGACTAAGTCATCCTAGAACTGCATAATAATTAAATGCTAACTCCAGATCTGTTCAACTGAGATACATTAGTCTAATGTTTTACAGCATGCTCTTACTTTTGAATGCATTCAAATACTCTGAAGCAATTCTACTTAGAATGGCAGTATAATAGGAAAATAGGTAAAATAGGAAAAAAGTCAAAGTATTCTTCTATATGAGGTTAAAGGAAACCATGTACAAATTTCAGGGACCTATCCACTTCGATTCTCGGTTTCTCTCATACACAGCCACACCCATACTCATCCCCACAAATTTTATTACAAAAATACTGTATTTCTATGATCTCACCGAATGGACAAAATCCCTTATATTTAAGGTAAGAAAACAGTCCATGGGAATGTAAACACAAACAGATGCATTTTCAGAGTAAGAAATTTTATACGGGTCACACTTAAAAAGATGCTTTTCCGACTGTCTGCCTGAAGAGGCCAAACTGGGCCGGTCCTGTCAGATGTCACTGTCACAGCTCAGAGTGTGCAAGCTCTAATTTGACCCTTCTGAAAATAAAAGTACAATTAGAAACACATAAAAGCATTTAAACATCTCTGTTTAGCATACTGCCTAAGCTAATGTGTAGGTGTCAAGTGAAACAAAAAGATAAAGGAAGTTTCTAAAGGGGTTTGTGTGTTCCAGATAAAAGCAAAGACCTTTCAAGAACCCAGCTTTTGAAGTGGGCTTCCCAGGACTCAAACATGGACAAGACTAAAGCATATTTTCATTTCCTCTGACCTGTAAGTATTTAAAGATCAAGCAGCTGAGGAACAATGCAGTTAGGCTTCTTCATGCATCTGTGATCTATCTCCAAGCACCTTGAAGCTGTACTTCATCACATTTATATTCTAATGTAAAGTATTAAACCATCACAGACAGCTTTGGACATGAGCATTGGTTCAACTCAGTTTTCTGAAAGCATCTTGCCAGCAATGCGACACAAACAGTCAAATCATACAGATGCACAAAGCTGGCCTACAAAAGACAAGACAGGATTTCGCACAGTATCCATATGACTGTAAACTGTAGGCTCCATACTGTAAATAGGTAAAAGAGAAAATGAAGTGTATAAAATTTCAGTTATACACCTTTTTCTCTGAGCCCTGACTGACAACGAAGAACTGTTTCAATGAGAGAAGTTTGACAAGACATTACCAGAGAATTAGATGGACACAGCTCTTGAAGCAAGAATTGATACACACTACACTGCAGACACACAGTGAGAAACATGTTAAAGAAGTCATCATAATTATTGCTAGTCCTAATTTTCCTTTTTTTTTAATATTTCCAGTTTCTGTTTTTGAATTATTTCCAGCAATATTATTACTATTAATATAATTACCAGATGAAAGAACTGTACTGATGACATCTTTGAAAAACCTACACTGATTACTTGATTCAGTTCAGCAGTCAAAATATGTTTTCATGACCTTCCAGTCAAACCCCCACTTCAAGCATCCATTCATGTTTGCTGCGGGGATTTAAGTAGAGCTTTGTTTACAAAATCTTCTTTTTCAAAGGCTTATATGTTTTCCCTATTCCAGCTTCCCCAACAGCTAACACTGATAAATCCAATATTAAAAATTCCTGGCTTTTCAGATATGAGCAAGACCAAGAAGTCTGTGAAAACTGAATCATCACACAGAGTGGAAATTTTATTAGTTAGGTCACAAACACGAGAAAATAAATTAAATTTCAGTGGCCTCCTGGGGTGAAGGAAAAGTTAGTGACCCACACAGGTTCTCCCCATTCTCAATAAAACATATGGATTTGTAGACAATGCATTAAAAGTTGAATTCATCAGATGCTAAGAGCTGTGATGACAACCATCACCTCTTCTGTCCCTTCACACTGTCATTTTCTACTAATATAATATAATATAATATAATATAATATAATATAATATAATATAATATAATATAATATAATATAATATAATATAATATAATATTCAATGTATATAATATTCATATACATAATACTCAACGTATGGTAGTAGTGTGTACTAACCAACTGCACAAGAATTGTGAGCCATTGTTTTGACTCAGGTAATGAAAACACATTTCCCTAGTATTTCCTTTACCTTTAAAATAACACGAAATAATTTTCCAAGTTTTTAATGTAAACTTCTGTCATCTTTAAAAATACTAAAATGAAAAAACCTTAACAGTATCCTTTTCTGCTGAATGGGTTATGACAATAAGACCTATTTTTATTTCAACAGTTGTACTGGATGTACTTCCTACCAGTGATTATGCATGAAACACTTGCTACAGTAGGTTTATGGCAGGGTAACCCTCTAATGATCCCAACAGTCTATGTGATTAATAGAGATTGAGGTACAGTACTAAGTAAGACAGTCTACATGAAATGATGAATTCACAAAAAAGGTGACAACGTGCCTAACACATAAAATGGACAATTGTCAATCCCCTTCTCTGCCTTCACTGAGAAGATGCCTAAGATGAAAGGACTGTTGAAGGTGGAGGAGCTGGACAGCACCCACATATATTAGGTGTTACTATCCTTTTAACCATTACCAAAGAGTTATACAAGTCCTTATCAATAACTGTTGGGCAGAAAACCAGTGGGAATACAGTTACTCCTTAGCTTGCTCTTTGTTATTTTACTATCCTAGGAATCAAGCCTTTTCTGTGACAATCCTTCACACAATAGATTTGGTACATACTGCTTTTGACTAAATAAAAGGTATTACAGAATCCCAGAAACAGCCAGGTTGGAAGGGACCGCAGTGGCTCATCTGATCCAACCTCCCTGCTCAAGCAGGGTCGTCCTAGAGCACATGGCACAGGACTGTGTCCAGAAAGTTCTTGAGTATCTCCTGTGAGGGAGACTCCACAGCCTCTCTGGGCAATCTGTTGCAGTAAATGGTCATCTGCACAGTAAAGAAGTTCTTCCTCCTGTTCAGGTGGAACTTGTAAGCACACTGAGCCGTTCTTTCTGAAGGCATCTTCAGAAATGCAGCACGAGGCAAACAGTCCCTACAGGCTTTTCTAAAGGATTTGAGGTAGGTAACTCTCTGCATCCCATATTGCTGCTTGTCTTTACAACAAAAAAGCCAACCATAAGCTACCAATAAAATATATAAAACATCTCCTTTACCCTTGTTTGCCTTTTTAGGTGAAGAGTGCAGTGAAAAGGCTAGGTCTGGAAACAAGCCTATTACATCTCAATCTTAGGCAACCACTGAAATTCTGAAGAACTCTGATGATTGACCTTATGGACTGCACTTCTTCCTTTATTCAACTTTCCCAATTGCTCTAATAATAGTAAATTATTTCCTGTGCTACTGCTACACACTGTAGTTGTTCAAAGAAGTCCATCTTTTGTCAATTCTCAGCTGAAACATGAATCTGTAATCCTCCGTCTGTTCTTAGGTCCTGACCAGCATCTTTTTCTCTAGAAGCTGCTGTACCAGAAGGTGAACAGTTCAGGGGGTTTGAATCCTAAATTCACAGCTTTACACTGTGGTAAATATTTTCTTTCACCAAAGCTGAAGTGGCCTTCAAATATTATACCTCAGGCTAGCAGAAGGCAGACATCCAGGCAGAATTTTCTCATTTATGGAGGAAAGTAATAGTTTGATCAGTCAACAAACATAACCTACAATAGATCATGCATTCCACACTCTTACCTGAAACACTGATAACTTCTCCAGTTTTTTATTCCTTAACATTATCAGCAATTCCAGACGTGACCACCTATGAAAGTTGTATCTCTTCCAGTTAAAGGACTGCTATTATATACACCAAATTATGAAATTATGATTCTGTTCCTGTAACACTCAAATTAGTCAACTGACATATTGTTTTATCTCTTAAATTAAAATGGATTTCTGCTGACTTAAAGATCCAGAATCCAGTAGCTATGATGGGAAAAAGTATACCTAGACTTTGGACATAAAAATCTGACTGGCATAGCAATGAGCAATCCTATTCATTGTACTGCAAACATTAGACAATGTGTCCAACACCCTGATCTGAAAGAAAATGGATTACCTAAAAGTTGTCACCACCCTGGCAGGTATCATAAGCGTCAAAAGGAGTATCTGTCTTTTATCCTGTCTCCTGCTCAACAGTTTTGATTCTTGTCTTTGAGCACTCAGGCCACCCCACACAGTGGGAAGACAATATCCACTGTCAAGGGTGCAACTTCAGCATCCTGCTCTTCACTCTGCTGAGCAGCTGCCTGATGAAGAGAGTAAGAAAGCAGCACTGAGCACTGCTCCACTATACAGGCCTAAAGTGCTCATTTATCTTCCCTCTTGGCATTCCTGCTCCTTAACAGGGTGCTTTAAACAGACAGGAAGAAGCATCATGATGTCCTAATCAGTGAGGATGATTGACTTTTTCTCTATATTCATGTACCCTCACACTGCTCTTTTTCCCACATCTATTCTGCCTTTAGTATATCCCAATGAAGTCCAGTCTTTTCCTCTCTAAAGCTCTAAACTTGATACCAAGTAGGTGTTTGGGTTTTATTCCATTTCAAAGTGGCGGTGTTTCTCATGCCAATTCCCTGCTCTTAGTGCTGCAAGCACCACTGGGGAAGATCTAAGCAACCACCCCTCTTTCTTTTGCTTACAGGTTCAAAGGCATCAAATGAAGCAGCTGCAAGTGAAAAGGGAGAAGCAGCTATATAGTACACAGAAGACTATCAGCAACCCACTAAGCAAAAAACTGAGAGCAAATGAATTAAAAAACTAAGCATAAGAATTGATTGCTTATTATTTCAGTGACTACAAATTAGCAATCTTATGTAATTACAGTTATATGTTACTACAGAAGAGTATCTCCTCTGCAGGGTGATTTTAAAACCACAACAGTAATAAAGTGGATAAAAATTTAAGTTTAGTTAATGTTATTGGGAGACCTTCACCTAAACAAGGAAATTCACAGTTCAGATTTAAATGAAAATTTTCAGGCTGAAACAGACAAGTAACTCTTCTTGCCATAGAAATCTTGACGAGCAGTTACCAGAGCTTGTTTTCTTTCCATTTACACCTACTGGCAGAAATCAGAAATGAACATGATTTTATTTCAGGCTGATGGGCAGAGTGTAATGAATATAAATCTCGCAGTTTCTGCTTCATAAAAAAGGCACAGTAGCATAGCCTGCATCAAGTGCCTCTGATATCACCAGCAAAAAAACTCTATTCACCTTAAAGGAAACAACATCAGGCTCACTGCTAATCAATTCCTTTTACAGAGATGTAATTGGACTTTAAACACATTAAGGACCCTTTGTGCTATCATGGGAATGAAAATGTGGCAGAAGTGCTTATTTGTCATCATGTTCTCCCTTCATGCATTCTGATAAAATTACCAAAGTCAGTAGAGCTACTCAATCTAAGTGCTATGAGAAAGAAATCATCTGTCAAGATAAAAAAATGAAAAAAAATACTATTTACAAATTTGAAAAAATCTGACAGATTTCAAGTTAGTTGGCTTGTTATAATCCAGGGATTTAAAATACTCCTTAAGCCACTCTTCAAATCAAAAAAGTCTTATTTCTTCCTAAAGATTTCAGAGAATGAAATATTGATCCTTTTGAGAGACATTAAAAATAGAACGCACACTCAGAGTCAGCATGGACCAGAACCATTAACAAAGGTGATACTTTAAACTATGTGTGATTATCTCTCCACTTTTAAAATTCCTCTGTTCAGCTGATGGAACGTCATGCATTAGCAAGAGGTTTTTTTTACCATGATGTTTGTAACATGGTGCTCATCCATATTTTCAACAAATCTGCGAAACCCAAGCTTTACTACTCCAGCTGCCTTTTACATGCACAGCATGAGCAGTCACTGACACAAGAAAGTATTGAGCTGGCACCAGGCACACAACCATGTAGCCAACATTGACACACACTGCGTTTAAATAGTGCCATACCATTCCCAACCCTGCAGCGCCAGTATCAAAGGCATGGACATAACTGAAATGCCACAGTCTATGTCTCTAAAGCTTCTGAATACCTCTATATAAAATTACAGTTATGTTGACAAGCCACCTGTTAGGCCGAAGAAAAACTGAGTAACATTGTGCCCTTGTGAGGCCACCTTTCACTGCATGTCCTCCTGACATTTTTCCTTTTCCCCAGCACAGCAGCCCTGGTGTGTGACTCACCATGGTGTGTGCTTGAGGCAGGGCAGAGTTGGGTGATGTTTGCTGGCACCCTGCAGCGGCCTTGGCTCGAGGAGCAATTGCCTCACGTAGCCAGGGCACGCTCCCTGGGCACACATGGGTCCTGCCAACCATTTCAGCAGCTCCGCATGCTGTCCCTCGAGCACTCGGTCTCGTGTCTGTTGCAATGGGACAAAATGACAGGGGAGGAAAGAGAAGAGGCTCCTAACTGTAATGGGGGCTTTACTGGAAAAGAAGCGTCTAAAAAAATACACAGGCCATGTGTCATGTTCCTAAGTTGAGGGATAAGAGTGCCCAAGGAAAAACTATTAAATTATTCAACTCTGTGACTGTTTTGATTTGTAATCTTTTCAGATTCTCATCTGTCAAAGACTCTCTCACCTATAGGTAGGGTGTATATCCGTTGAAAATATCATGGTTTAATGTTCTGTATTTGTTTTTCAGTTAGCTCAAGTATCACTGTAGCTTTGTTCTCATAGAAGACTGGGTTTGTGAAAAAGGATCTGGAAGACAGTATCAGAGGAGAACTACAACACAGAACAGGAGACTATCTCACGGAAATCCCTTGATTTTTAATTCATTGGCCTTTTAAAGTTTTAATAGTAATGTTGTAGAGCATTAAAAAAATCTTTTTATTAGTAGTAGTTATTGTAAGTGTTTCTGATCTTTAGATAATTAGATGAGGCTATTCTTTTTTTACAAAACTACGGCTTCTGACAGAGACATCGTAGTAAGTGTTCTAGCTCCCATTATTTATATTTTAAGGAAAGAATATGAGAATTATAAACTCTATCATTTTGCCCAAAAAATTTCAACACCAGTTTGGAGAAATCATTTTAAAGGGCTGCAGGGCAGTTTAATTCTACAACACAGATTTTTGCTCCCATACAAAGACTGCTAGCTAAGCTAACCATTGTAGTAACTTTTTTGCAATGTGGACACCTGTTCAGTACAAACTGAAGTAAGACAGGCTACTCATTTCACATAAACCGCCAGCTGTTAGATGGTACCAGGATTCAGTGACTAGTGACCTGGCATAGATTTGAACTGGTGACCCAGGAGTGGAAGACTGTATATCCAATTACGAACCCACATTTAAAAAACTCAACCTTTTTAATTGCACTCTAATCTCACAGATCTCAGTTTTAACAAATGGCCTCATTTCAGTGAAATGCATGCATATCTAGGAACTTTGTTCTTTCTAATTGTGTATTTAATTGCGTACGTACTTGGTTGCACTATAATGAAAGAGGGTATTGCTTGACTTGCTCACTGGCTCACCATACATGTAATAAGAACGTCCAAGTCTTTAAAATCTGTTCCTAAAACAGAATGGGATTTACAGTTTCTTTGCAGTATATAAGTACTACTAAAGAAGAAAGTATTTAAGCAGAATTGAGGTACATTCAGCAGTTCTGAGCTCCTGAAGGACATGGAGTCAGATAATAAGTATAAGCAGATGGTTTTCATTAAATATGCAGAACCAAAAGACTAACTATTAAAACCTAGGAACAAGCTGACCTGGAGAGCAGAGAAATTACTTGAGAAAGACAGAACTGAAAAAAACTGCAACAATTTAAGAAGTCTGGAGTGATCGCCCTGTTCTCGTTTCTGCAGCAAAAGAAACATGGCAGCTGCACTGTGTAGGATGACTCTGTTTACTGGAGAAGGAAAACCAGAAGAGAATAGCGGGAAATACAAGCAGCTTTGCACTAGTACTGAAGGTCTACATATGTGGCAGTGACCCAGTCTGCCTTCTCTATGAAAATTAATGAAATAAATTGGGTAGATTTTTCCCCTCAGGACAGTGAGTCTGAGGGGGATGGGGAAGGCATGGCTGGGGAATCCCCCGATTCTCCCCTTTTAAGTTGTCAGTCAAAGTCTCTGTTCCACCCTTTTCCCCTCAGAGTTATTTTTAATTTTCTTAAGGTTGTTTTAATATTCATCAGGCTCTGGAAAGTTCTGCTGTTATGTTGATGGATTAGTTCAAATATGTTCCTCCCCTGTTCAAAACTTATTGGATACCTGTCACTCCTTGTCATTCCCTGGTTTGCTGAGCCCTGGACCCTCCCCTTTGTAACCGCCCCTTTTCATTCCCCTTAAAATCCCATTCAACCGTTCCACAAGGTCTCTCTCATAGCTCCGCATCCCCTGACAATAAAACCTTGGGTGCTGCTATGGGGGGTCCGCTCTCACTTCTTTGTTCCCACCACCGCTCTTTTAACACCGGCTGCGTCTGCTCGACTCGCAGCGGAGCTGACAGCTAGGCAGAAGAGACAAAAGAGCTGCGTTCCAGCAGCCGCTCTGTCTGGCCAAGCGCTCCATCGCCCACAGGCTTCCGGGCAGCCTCTGCAGCCAGCGACATACATATTGATGATATATTTATTTATCTGTTTATGACTGAAGCTGCATAGAGGCATCGCACAGACCACTCTACTCTGCTTGCTAGATTTTAAGCCAGCTTGATCATCTTTTATGAAGCCTAGATATAACCTAAGCCATGTGAAAAGTGTTCTGTCTGAACTCTACCTTAGTTAGCTTCAGAACAAAGATAAAAACAGGAGACTTCAAGTCTGATTTTGGGTCCAGAAGAGCACAGAATTGAAAACACTTTTGCAAACACAGAAGACCACACCTTAGATGGGCAGAATTACAGGTTTACTGAACATAAGGTCTTTGCAAGTGTTCTGAGCTGACAGCCAGTGACTGTGGCCAGGCAGGCCTAAAAACAATCTACAAGAAAATCAGCAGCAGAGGAGAAGCTATATGCGGCAGACAGCAGCAGACGTGAGAGCAATAAATCTAAAGATCACAAGATAAAGTCTCCCCCCAAACCCACAGACTTTCTGCATGCAGAGAGCAAATCATGCATCCCAGTGTTTGAAGAGTAAGTAAAATTCATTTGCTATAAAAATTTCTTCAATACAATACACAATGCACAATGCATTATGCATAGAAGAAAACAAGTAGTAGTCACTGAATTTGGATATGCTGGGGATGGAAAAGTACTACCAGACCTGCTTCTTATGGAAAACAGTAAAACAGTAGCAACTTGGGTCTAAGATTGGGAGTTTTCAATGAGACATACACCTGCAAAAGGAAGTTATGGGATTGCTCAGAGGAGAAGTTTTCAGTGAGCCATTAACCACAAAACAATGAATTAGTCTGTGAGAAAAAGTCTGTAGGCTCACCCTCTTGATTCTTTAAATAAATATCCTTTACATTTATAGTGTTCCATGAATGTTAATGGCTGCCCTAAATTACAGGGTAATTTACAGGGTAAATTACCTGGATTAAAAAAAACCCCAAACAGTATTGCTGTGTATTCCGACCCATTTAAGCATAACTCCAAAGTTTCTCTATATCTAGCGGAAGAAAGTTGCATATTCACTATGCAAAATCATTAGCTTTTCTATAAAGCACAGATTAAAAATCACTAGCTATTGCAGGGGAGCCTGGGTCTAATGTATCTCCATAAAGCTTGCATGGTAAGTCTATGCAAAAATCACTTAATCTCATTACACTGTCCTTCTGCTGGCTTCACTGAAGTAAAAATAGTAGTGATTTGGTCTTGTCACAAACAGATGTGAAAGCCAGCCAGGCCAGCTAGTAAACTCACTGAATTATGTAAGTATCTTTAAATATCAGAAATAAGAGGCAGATTCAAAAGTAAGATTGCAAGGTTATTAAAAGATGAAAATATGCTGACTGATTCACAGGCGCATGAACACAAAGACACACAAATATACATACACACAGATACACCCTGAAGCATAAAAATAGATCTGCCAAAGCATCTGATACCACACATTGTCTGCAGCCTATTTTCCTGCAAATATATTTCCTCCTTGCAGAGCCTGGCAAGTAGACTACAGAAAAAAAGGCTTCATAAATTTCTCAAGGTAATGAAAGAAATCTTAATCCACACAGCTCCTTTCAGATAGGAAAATTCCCATTTGAAACGACAACTTGCATCACGCTGAGGCAATTTACAGGCGACAGGATACTACTTTATTAGCTCCCCAAAGGGTAAAATAAGTTAAACTGCAATTCAGTTTTAACTATCAGCCAACTGCTGCAAAGGCAATAAAAGGACAAGCCAAGTAAAAGCAAAACTGCACACAATGGGAGAGTTGCAGGATCAGAACCAGCAGCCCACGGTGTGCCAGCACTGGGAGCACACAGCCAGCTCTCACTCCAGGTCCTTGGCGAGTCCTGCCTGGGGCTGACCATGCAACCATGAGACTGGCAACTAGTGACAGGATTTGGGCTCCCACCCACACTGACAGCACTCCCACACACCTGTTCTCCAGCTCCCACTGCCCCTACATGGCTGCCTTAGCACACTTCACACAGGGCAGAACGAGATGGTTTCACAACACATTTCTAACACTGCTGGTGCAGGCTCCCATATAAGCTGGCTCAGGATTTGGCCTTACAAACTATGAATATCTGTTGGAAAGCCAAGTTCCTAAAACATAATGATAGGCACACATATGATACAGGGAATTAAGGATTAGGGATCATCTAATCAACCCTGGGAAGATGACCCAAAATCTTGAGCTTCTTTTTTACTCCCACCATATGTTTCTATCAGTCAGAAGCTTAAACAAAACCAACATGAACTTACACATCTCAGATACAAGTGCATAAACAAGCTGTATTTAGATTTTTTCTTTTAAATCATGTTTATAATATATTGTTTACTCTTTGTAAGCTCAGCAATATTCTGTAGTTAATATCCTCTTTTAAGGTCTATTACTGGAATCAAACATTGTCATAAAGAAATTAAGATGAATATACCACATTTGATTACTCAGATAGTATAAATGTGTAAAACCAAGTGTTGTTAATGACATGATTTAGCCAAGTTTTTAAATAATTATATTTAAATCTTCAAGGGGTCAGAGTCTCAAAACAAACTAAAAACCAAAACTATGAGCAATCTGAATTATGGGTATTTTCTCTCCATACCACATTTATACCAAACATGAAGCAACTGCCAAAGAATATTTAAGAATAATTTAAGAAACTCTAGGTTTGTTCAGGTGAGAGTGAAACTCATTCCGTTTACATTGTTGTTTTAGCTTTTAACCACAGGTCCTGCCACTGTCTGTATGTTCCTGTAAATCTGAACCCTGTCCATTGGCACAATCCAGCCACATTTCCTATAATTAGGAGAAGAGTGGTCATTTGTTAACCCAGTGTCAACTTGCACTCTGGCCCAGTAGCGAAGCAAGAGGAGACATGTGACCTTTCTACTGACCTGAATGATGAGGTGATGACCTCTGCAGTCCAGCCCATAAAGGAAAGGAGACACTGCAAAATGGTCATTATGATTAATGGGTTTCGCAGGCTAGGCCAAACAAGTAATTGCTCCATCAAAAAACCCTCATGCCCCAAATACTTAGCTTTATTACCTGTACATATGAGATATCTTTTCAACTTCTAATCCTCTTTGCTCTAACTGGGAATTACAAGGAAACATTTTTCATTGTATTTTAGGAATTCAAATTAAATTTTTTAGATTGAAGGTATACATAATCAAAATACAATCCACCTGCAAAGCAAAGGTGACTTTCATAACTCTCTGTTATACTGAACTTTGGGTTCCAGCTAGTGAGCTTTGCTTGTAATATCCCAGTATTGCTTGCAAAAACATGAATTCCATGGAAGATGTTTCAGAAGAGATAATTAACATGCTGTAATTGTTAGAAAATTAAGCTCGCTTTCTCAAGTTGTTCTTGAGCAAGACAATTATCTCTTATTGTTTTGAAGGCATTAACAATCTGTTCTGTCAGCCCAAAATGTTTGCTGTGCCAAAAACTGAGCAATTCAGCATTATGAATTACTAACTTTTATTCTAACACAACACAGGTAAAGTTTATACATATTGTTGCTCAGGAGTTCACAACCCAAGAAAGCAGTCAGTAACTTCTTGACAGGACATTGATAATGTTACCATTATGTGACAGTTTGCTGACAAAACCACCCTATTCCCTTTGATAACTTCTCTAAACTGCAAAGGGATGGCAAACTTAAGAGATAGAGACCCAAATATCCCAGTAAAGCACTGGTTTTTTTCCTAGTCACCAAAAGTTAACATCACACATAACTGCAATTAACTGCAGAAGTTATGTATGTTGGTGAATAGAAGACACTCAACTCCTAAACCTGAAACCATGGGGCATTAAATGTGCATGAAGGGCTGTACTTCACATCTGCTGTGTTTTGGTGCAACTGACTTCAGAATCACATCTGATGAATTTCTGTTCACAATTACTTAAGCATCTTTTTCAACAAGGAAGGTGAGCAGAACACCTGTCAGCCTTCAGGGAACACGGGGTCACAGGATGATTGCCTATTAAATGGTTTCGTGGCCTAGGATAAGGTCAGGGTTTCTGCCATTTCTGGAACAATGTAACTGTTGTCAGAAAGCATATCCTATAACAAGAGTCCCACAGTCAACTTAATGACCATATGCTGGAGAAATTACTATGATTGGGCACCTGCTGTTCACTTACCTAACAGTCAAATATTTTTTTCCACCTTTTATTTTTTTATTGCCAGAGAGGCCAGCCATGATACCCTTCTGCATATATCCATGGAGATAACTGTGTTAGCAATTGCACAACTTAATTTTAAAAATGTTACCTGGAGAGTTTAATGGATAATCCATACACTGCAAAAGTGAGAACATGGAATCACGAAATACCGCATTCAGTCCAAGAAGTCAGTATTTCATTTCCTATGAGGCCAGTGATTAAATTCTCACAGAAAAGTGCTAAGCAGTCTACAAAAGCAAAGGTTAACTGATCACTCAGTTGGAATAAAGGTTGACAATGCTATGTACTATAAAAAATAGTTTATCCATTTCCTTTTGTAGTTTTATTTAATTTTGAGTGGTACTTACAGATAATGTCAGGAGATACATCTTACAGTCTTCTAACTAAAAGCAATTAATAATGAAGAAGTTCTTTGGAAAGGGAAGTGACATTTAGAAATCTGAACCTGTAAAATGCTAATGCAATTGTAGCATCTTTATGCATAATCACTCAAATTGAAAATGAAAACAATGAAGTGCAAATGTTTACTTGTTCTTCTATCCAGTTAAAAATAGCCATTCCTTTCCCTTTAGAAAGATTTATTCATTATATGATTTTTTTCCCCTTAAAAATCAGCGTTTTATCTCTGGACTATCTTCAGGCAATCTTTGCTTAAAAGGTTCCTCTTTAAAACTGCTGCCCTTATCAACTTCTCTCTCTTCTCTATCTTGTCAGCCTTTATAAAAGTTTAAACTCCTGACATTTTCTGCTTCTTTTTTTGCATCTGTAGCTCCAAACCTGTCTATATGAATTGGCTCGCATATTGGATTAAAACTGCTCCATAAAAACTGGCTTCAGAGTGAAAAAGAATGTCAGAATTGCTTTCAACTGCTATGAGTCATTACTCACTACTATTTTTCAGTCACCTGGTTTCTTCATTTTGGTGAATTGAGTTCCTACTCCCTGTTTCAGAGTCCTAAAAGCTTCTGAATTTTTCTCATCAGGCCACAACAGAAGAACTGGAGGTAGCAGAATACACATCTTGCTCTACTTCCACAAGCACCATCCGCTAGTCCTCATTTTTTCATAAAACATTGTAATTTATGCTGTTTTATTTCTCTTTTCCCTCTAACTCTTCTAGGTGGAGCACTTCTGGCTTATTTTGTGAATCATCTCAGTTCTATCAATATGGCAGCAGATACACTTAACTACCACCATGAAGGACAAACAGTGGCAGAATATGGATACATCCTGTATCACATCCTTCCTTTCCCAACCCCCACTAAGTTTTAGGTGCAAAAAATTCAAAGAACTCCTGATATGCAGACACTACTAAAAGCTTGCACCCAATCTAAGCTTGCATCTGGCTAAAAGCACCCTCACCCCTTTACATTTCTACTTTTAGAATAAAAGAAATAGCATCTCAAATCAAAATTCTTCAAATTCTTAGATACCTGTATCCTCCTGAGAGTGTTCTCAGTCACATCAATACAAATTCTCAAAGCTCCAAAAGTTCACACAAACTTTAAGAAAGATGTATTTGTTTAATCACACCAGTGACACTCACCATCATTCTCTGTATCTCCTCCAAGCACTGAGATCTCACTTTTAATTTTGTAATTGTTTCAAGCTCACTTCCATTAGATAGCTCAAATATGCTGAATGTGTTATGCCTGCAGCATTCCCAGAATCTAGAACCAACACAATATCCAGTTCTACATTCACGTGGTCATCTGACATGCTCCTTTGTTTAAAAAGGACATCACTTTATATTTGCCTGCTGAAATAAATTCTAGAAAAAATGTGATCATTTGTATTATTACATTAATCAATATCCTACGCAGTGCTTTCACAGATGTAAATGAGCAATCCAAATCTCTAATCAGTAAATAAGCCTCTTGAAAGTAAAAGTACAGCCTAAGTAATATAAAGATTGATTGCAGAATAGGCTCAGTCATATCTCTTCAAAGGTTTCAATCTATCTATTAGAGATTTGCTTTAAATGTCTGCTGATCATAAGATCCATTCACAATGCTAAGGGATTTGTTGGAGAAAATACATTGGTACCACTTTAACAGCTTTTAGTAGACAGACAGTTTTGACAGCATTCCACATGAAACCTTACTTGCTGGATGGCAGAGCAGTACTTAATCATGAGCTTTATCAATCCATTCAAATTTGACATATGTTTACCAACAGAGAGCAGTCTCAGCTGCTGGGCACACAGAGTCCAACCATGGAATAAGATTTTAAAAGCTTCTGAAACTGCCATAATCACTGCTCTGGTTCTGGTCTTGGTTTTTACATTTTCACTACAAATACTAGACATAACACGAATTTTAACAGCATTTTAAAAATTCACTGTATTATTAAAGAGTTGAAGTCAGATTTCAGTTATTTTACTCCTTCAATTACGTATATATTTTCTCTCTAAAAGGAGCAATCAAGTAGTATAAGAGGGAAAAAAAGACTTTTTCTTCCTTTCTGTCTACTATTTCTCCCACTTCAAAGCCCTGGAGACTGAGCATGTTACTTAATTTATTTAAGCCTGCTATATCCATCTTTTCAAATCACAGTGCACCAACCAGAAGAGAAATTCAAATCTGGGTGAAACAGTGATGAAATATAACATCTGATAGCACTAGGTTATTTATTGTCTTTTCATCTTATTCTGTCTGGGTGGGAGAAGAATTCTGCAAAATATAATAAAAGAAAAGCAAGGTCTAACAAAACAGGGTACAGCAGGATGGAAGGTTATATTGTGAGGTCTGTAGAAGAACTACCATCTTCTTATGCCATATTCACACCATGACTGACAAGAGTCCTGCCAGCCTATGACTACAGTTTCTAGCTTTCTACACTACAAAAAAAAAAAAATTACTTGGACCACTAGTGATTATCTACAACCAACTAAATGGTGATTTTCTAACACTTAAAGAGAGCCTGTGTATCTGACATAGCCCTGGATGCATTGCCTCTTCGGCCTGGATGTAAGAGGTTGTAAATCTGACCCTAATTCGTTATTAAAATAGAATACAAAAACTTATGTATACACAAATTGATGTAGAAGGGAGGGGGCAAAAAATAATCAAAGAGAGTGAAATTGTTTCTTGGGAATGACTCTTGGCATAATTCTAAAATATACTTTATTCATATTAAGTTACAAGCTGTGCTAAAGAATTTCAGTGGCATATACTTTATTCCCTGTTGATAACAAACCTGTTTCACTTGGCACCACCACAGCCACAGCCTCCATCCATCCATCACTAGCTGATTTTCAAAACCTGAAAGATTTTCTTTTAGATACAGCTGTAACTCATTAGCTTCTTTTTGCAAATCTTGTTGCAAAGCACTTCTTTAGTTCCTACACAGACACACCTTTCTGACTGAATGACAGACTATTTTTTGCCTTGGTTTTGACTCTAAAATCAGTAAAATAGAGTATCATAAGTATTCTCACTGTAATTCTGTTATCCTTTCTGTTTCTGGCTCTCAACTGAATTACTAAGCTCTAGTTTATGAATATGCTTGTCCTCTTGAATTTATTTGGGGTTTTTGGTGGTACCACAGCAGGGACAAAAGTGGCTATCTAATCAGAGCAGAATTTATGGGCAAAGGGTAGGGGAAATTGGTACAGTGATCTTTCACATTCAGTAATCTCTTTTCAATGTACATCAGACAACAGAGTGTACTGATTTATTATCAGTTTACTGCTTGGCCCTTGGAGTTACCAACCGTGTGCTAAGGAATACATACCATGTACCATCTACTAGGCAGACACAAACATTAAAGACTCAATTTACTAGACATATCCTACCTCTGCTGGAAAAACTTTTAAGTCTAAATTAATCCTGAAAACAGGGATGACAAAGCCCCAGACACAAATACTCTCTTGGTAGAACACTGCCCTCTGCTACATCCACGTTTCACAAATCAGAGCCCACACTAACTGCTTCTGCAACATTACAAGGAAAACAATGTTTTCTCTGTCTGACACGTCTATCTCCACAGAAGAAGAGAGGGATGGTTACAAACTGTAGCTTTTTCAGATGTGGATCACTGTTCATGGACTATAAACGGTCCAGGATTTTAATTCTTATGGAAAGACAAAGACTCTCAAGTTCTGAGGAACCTTTAGTCTGGAGGAATAAGTAAAGATTTCTATGCCCTTTCTTGAATTAATCTATAAATTATAGCCAGACACAAGAAATAGTCCCATTCCAACCTTTAGATCAAAGAACATCCAATAAATGCTGAGAGGTTTTGTAAAATCTATTAAACACACATAATTCCATGGTATCGTATAAAGGATTAGCAGGGACTCATATAGAACTACAAACGTAATTATTCCATTGTGAATTAAACCACAACAAATGGCATACAATTAAATACTCTCTCTGAAGCTCTTGTTAAAGCTTTTTCTGTCTCTACCACTATGTAATTCATATTCTCTCTTCCCATGGAGCCATTGAACTGCACACATGCAGAGAGGACATGCAGGGGTGTAGTGTGTTGAGGCTCAGGAAAGCTGGTTGAGATCATACCATGTTGCAACCTTTTAGTTTATTGGCCCCAATAAGCAAGAATGAACCCTGGGAAGTTCAGCACCCTGCCTGGGGATGTTCCTACCTGGCAGGTTCCTGGTCTATAAAGGTTGTACCCTACTGGGGTAAGAGAGATCAGGACAACAATAAACACCTCCTGTATGTTCCAAAGCCGGACCAGCTACATGTTGCCTCCAGCTTGGTATCTACAGAAGAGTAAAAACAAAGTCCATAAATTAGAGCTTTTCAGAAACATGCTGCCACATGAGCAATCATTTTTCACTGAAAACTTATCTGCAAAGTGCAGCTTAGAAGCCGAGTGACCCACAAAATCATAATAATATTTCTTAAAGTTTTGTGCAGTGTCTGGAGCGTTAGAGTCTCGAGTGACAAGCAGAATAAAATAGTGAGTGCCTGCAAGTAAAGTGTTATCACTCTTGTCAGCTCATGCATGAGGGTCTATAAGACCACATAACTTTCTTAAGGTGAAACACTTCTCTTGAGTTATGAATCCTTCTGTCATGAGTAAAACAGTAAAACTAAGAGTAATACAATGCCAAAACCACTTACATTATAATATATGTACAATAACAAAAATTGTCCCCTCTGACACAAAACCCTCTTCTTTCACCCTTTATGACTTTCCCACAAAAATAGGTGTACACTGAAAATACCAAGAAAGTACTGAAGACAACTGTATTCCCTACTTCCTATTTCCTTCCAGTTTTCCAGGAGACAATTTCACAGAGCCAGTTAGGTTGCAAAAGACCTCTGAGATCATAAAGTACAAATACAGTGGACTAAGTCAATCACACAGAACTGAGCACAGGCCAAAGTAAGAGGAGGAGGTGCTCCAGGCATTGGAGCAGATGTCTACACAGCAGCCCATAGAGGAGCCCCCTGCCCAGAGCAGGGAGCTATTTCCTGAAGGAAATGGCCTCTGGACAGGACCCATGCTGGAACTGTGGAAGAGTGTGAGGGAAAGATCAGGAGAGATGAACTCCTATGGGCTGATTATATCCCCTCCTAAATCCCACTTGGGCCACCTGGGCCAGGCAGAGGAGTATGGAGTAAAACACTGAAGTTGTTTCAACTGGGGAACAGGAGGAGATGGCTAACACTTACTTGTTTCTTACCACCCCAATCAAATTTAATTGGAAGCCAGTTAATTATCCCCAAGGCAAGTCCTTTTTGGCCCACAAAGGTAATTTATAAGAAATCTCCCTGCCTTTATCTTGAATCACAAGTATTCTGATTTCTGTTTGTTTCCTGGTTTTCCCATCCAACTGAGGCATGAGAGTGTGGCTATGTTGGAATTTCACTGCTAACTCATCACGCATAATACAACTTATTTGATCCCCTGATTCATGTCACAGAATATTATTTGTTCATTCTTTATTTTTCATTTTCCTATATTTTTCTTAGTCACGTGCTCTGTTGGATATGTTAATTTGTCCATTAAGCAGCTGTTAAGTCATCTCTGCACCATTATTTGCCAACGAAAACTAAATCACCACGCCAAACAAGTATTTACAACGTGCTCATTTTACTTCAGAGCAAAATGTTCTCTCGACATCTAAATTGCTCTCTCTGCACTTTTCATTTACCTGCTAACACCAGAAGTTGCCCAGGATACATTTGCAACATGTTTAGGGAACAGATATTTTGCCTTCCCTGGTAATTGGCTGGTACTGCAGGTGCCACTCTCCAAGAAGGTGTTTGGGAGCAAAGATGAATCATTTTCACTGCTTCCACTTTTGCTGGACCATACACTATCAGGACTTGGTAACACATTTGCTTCTCATTATCACTAGCTAGATTTAGTATTAACTTCATGTCTACTTCAAAAGTTTCTCCTCTTCCAGATTTCCCATTTCACTTCTCTGAAGAGCCTCAAACTGTTCCATGATTTTTTAAATTATATATTTATTTT
>VYZT01052766.1:0-21047 GCA_013400735.1 Pomatostomus ruficeps
AAAGTCTGTCCCCATCTTTCTCGGTAAGACCCCTTGAAGTGTTGAAAGGCCACAACGATATTTCCCCAGAGTCTTCTCTATCCAGGCTGAACAACTTCAACTCTCTCAGCCTGTCTTTACTGGAGAAGTGCTCCAGGTCTCTCTTCATCTTCATGGCACTCCTCTGGGCCCTCTCCAACAGGTCCATGTCCTTACACCGGATGCCCCAGAACTGGACACACAACTCCAGGTGGGGTCTCAGGAGAACAGAGTAGAGGGGTCTTAGAACAGATCTGTCTAAAACAGATTTGTTGTCTATGATGGCACTTCTAGTTAGTCAGAACTTTTAAGACAGATCTGCTTAAATATTTCCTCTAGTGTGTTACCCTAGAAAGAAAAAAAGTTTTTAATTCAGCCTTTTGAACAAGCTTGATTGTATTGTAACTTAAACTAAACCAATTTTCATTTAAACAGATGAAAATGAAATGCACTAGGTTTAAAAAACCCAAACAAACCCCAGACAAACTCTTCTCTTGCCTCTGTGCCCCCTCGAAACCACTGCCAAGAATAAAAATAAAACAAGTTTCTTGTCAGTTCTGTCAACTTCGTTCCTGCAGACAGGCCAGTGTTTCCTGCCTGAGTAAGCTCTGAATGGCAGCAAAATTCTGCCCCTGTGGTTCCTGGTGTACTCTCTTCAGAACCTCTGAATTCTCATGAGTTGCTTTCTGCCCCTTCTTGCAGCTCCTTGTCTTGGCAGGACATGCTCCCATCTCCTTCATCTGGCTTTCTCCTCTGCCACACTCTAAAAACTTTCCAAGTTCTTCCCAAAGGAAAGGAACAACTTCTTCTGCCCCCAGTGAACCCACTGACACTTAAAAGTTGGTAAAGGAGCAAAGACTCTTAAGAAAAGTTGTTACAGGACACACTGCGATTGAGTATGCGGCTGTGCTGCAGTAGAAGTGGAGTATCTTTCTGTGACAATCTCTACATTACTGCTGTCTTGCAAATAATAGTTCTGCAGTTCCTTTTGTTTGCTGTTGATGTTGCATCCGGGTTCCCATCCTCTGGGTTTGGGCTTGAGAAGGGTTTTTTTGTTTGTCTCTTGGTTGGGGATGTGTGTGTGTGTGTGTGGTTTTTTAGTCTTCTCTCCCATCTGGCTCTGGAAATTACTAGAGTTTTTTTCCTAAGAAGTTCCTTCTGTCATCCATGAACATACAGTCATAAACTATACTTTCAAGTTATAAAATTACCAGATTTTAATATTTTACCACCTAAGTTTCCAATAGGAATAGTGGTTTCAGTTAGCAGTACCAGATACAGTTCAATTCCCGCTCCCAATTTCAGACTAACCCTTGATTTCTCAATTGCACCCAGTAAAGACAAAATAGCGAAAACGCCAGTGTAGTATACCTGCGTTTCAAAGTCTGCACACAGACTTTGTCCTGCTATATAAATTTATCAAAATTTTCTATTTTGGCATTGTTTTTCCAGAATAAGTATATTCACATGGAGTTTATACCTAAATAAATATTCTGGAGTACTTATTTCCCTCAGTTCTCAAATATGGACAAGTTGTTAAATACTTCCAGCCAAGAATCTGGGAACATCTGTGGATTTCATTCCCTGTAGAAATTTTTCTCCCTGCTTCTCACAGCATTCAATTTTTACTGCAACCTTCATATGTTGGAATGTTTGAGGGGGCAGGAGGGCTGGGATTTTTGTTTGGTTTGGTTTGGTTTTGTTTTTTACTGCGTTATTCTTCCCTTTTCATGTTTCACCCTAAAAAAAGACAGGTAGTAGTGTAAAAGTTCACAGAGTCTCCTTGGCACTGATGTGTACACACATTACGATTTATTTCCGTTAAGTGAGCTTAATGACTGGGAACGAGGGGCTGATGGGGTGTGGTGTGAAGCAGCGCTGAGAGGTGCAAAAGCTGGAGGGGTCTTGCTGCCTTTACCTTCAGGCATCCACATCTGGGCTAACCATCCTAAATGTCTTTTGCAGTCATGGGAGAAATAGGCATTTTTAGGGTGGAAACCTATTTTGAACGTCTGCTTTTAGTGTGGGATTTCTTACAGACTACTCACTTGGAATTTTACAGGAGTTGATCATATGTTTAAGCTGTAGTTCTCATGTACTATTTTGTGAGGAAAGTCGTGGGATGTAAATGCCAAGAGGGCACTATCACATAGGAACCTCTTCCCTTGGGCAGACAGAAGCTGAGCTTCTGCTGTCAGACTTGCTGTCAGTCATTCAGCAGCTGGAGAGTCTGGACAGGCTTCCTGAAGGATTGCTATATGCTACTTCATTGGGCTGTGAAAAGGATATTTAATCCAAAATTCAGAGAACATATTTTAGACTTGAGGATTTCCCAAAACAAATAAAAAAGTGTGAGAAATTCTGGTCCCAGACTGAATTGCTCCAAGACCAGTCCTGGTTTCACACTAGGCTCAATGCTTTCCTGTCTGACTCCTGTGGGTTTTGATTTAAGAGTTCTTCCTTTTTCTGTTGGCATGAATCTTGAAAGTTCTTTCACTTCTTTGGTATCATTCCAACTTTGCCAGACTCCATGATAATTTTTCTGGTGAAAAATGAGTGAAGAAGTTACAGTAAGTGACCTGAAGACATGATGTGTGTTTTAATCAGATCCTGAATTCATATTTTGAAATAAGATGCAGAGATACTTTATGAATACCTGAGTGCTTTAAACATCAAGTTTTTGTACCTGTCAAAAAGTCCCTCGCCTCACTGTCCCTTCTCATAATTGACAAGATGTCTGCATAAGAAATTTGGTGTTTTGCCAGAGGAGCTAAGTCTGCCATGTCATACAAAGGTATTGCTTTGATAAACTGTAAAAGTTTTCAAATAACACTCAAAAAAACACAGCTGGAACATGTTTATGGTACCTTCCCCCGTGCAAGAGAGCTGACTTTTTAAACACAGCTTTTAAAGTATTTACCTTCACCTTTATCTTGCATTTAACACTCAACAGCAAATTAAATTTTGCTGTGAAATACAGGTCTGTGCCAAAAATTCAAAATCTAAGATCCACAGGGTGAAAAGTTCTTTTTATAGGTCCCCCCACTTCTCCCTTTTGAGTCTTTACAATAATAAAATGCTTGTGAGATTTACAGGACATTAATAGGCAGAGGCTACTTTGAACTTGTGTAAGGAGGGCTCTGTTGCCTGTTTTTTCAGCTGTACTTTACAAAGGAACATCTGAACTATTTTTATGCACATTCCTTGTATAAATTCTATCTGAAGAAAAATAATTTATTGAGGTATTCTATTTGAATTTCACAGAACTCTTGTTTTATATGAACACTGAATTTAACCCTGATTTTAAGGACAATTTTGCGTGTTGAAAAACCAGCTTTAGTACTTACAGTGTAGTAAGTCTAGTTTAACATTCTCCTACTCTTTTATTAAAAACTGAGCTGAATTTTCAATAATTATCTCTAATATACTTTACTAAATGGGGTGTTTTGTTCTGTTCTTTTCAAACCTTTTCCACTGTTCTGCAGCGCGTTAAATCTGGCAGAGATGGCAGTGCGCGTAGCCGCAAAGAAGGAAGTGGTGGTAAGTAGTCAATGCCTCTGCTTAAATATCAGTTTTGACAGGATCCTGAAGAAAACAGATTTTCTGAAAGTGTTTGTAAGGCCTCCATTCATTCTGAATGCACACAAATATGCACTGAGTAATATGGAAGTACTTCACAAATTTTGTTTCATACTTTTTGATTTTCTCATTGCTGTATCAAATCGCAGCTGGTTACAGTAGCATGGGTTTGGTCTAACATTTGTATTTTATGTACAGATCTTAGTGTATTTCTAAAGGTAAGTTTCTGCTTGTTTTCAGTACTGTGGACTTGAATATTTTTATCCCATGAACATGGTATTTGAACATTTTTAACTTCGGAGTATTTACTAAAAGGAATCATTTATATAACAAAACAGAACACATAGGCCACAGAAAACAGGAATTCATTGTTTCTTTATATAACATGAAGGAAAGGGAATTTTGTGCCCACCCTCTAATCTGCTGTTGTTGCTGCTGCTGTTTGTTACAAGTTGAGCAGATTGTTCTGTGCAACCAACTCTGTAATAAGGATAACGTACCCTTAACTGTCTTCGAACTCCTCCTTCCCCTTTTCTCTGCATAGCAGAACTGAAGTACTGGAGTCTTCCCTAGAAGAAAGCTTCCTTCCTGACTACTCAGTCTCTCTGCTTCCATAGATTTACAGTGCTGATTTCCATAAATATAAAACTCTTGCAGTGTAAGTCAGGAAACTGCCCTGTGTTGTCTTTTCTGCACTAGGTAGCCTGCATGTTGCAGAGCTAATGATTTTTCCCTCCCATTACTAAATCCATTAAATTAGTCGTGTAAACCTAACAGTCCCCCACTGCTGCTCTAAGGAAACTAGCAGACTTCAGCCACCAGGAAAAAGAAAATCCATATTTTGACCCAAAAGGGAAATGGTTTCTTTGTATTCTGCTTTTGGTTTATCTTGATATCAATGGGTCTCATTAGAAAACTCTTGCCTTTCTTCCCTTCCTTTTACAGAGAAATAATTTATGATATTTTTTTCTTATTTGTTAATTTTATTTCTCTACCTACGTAGCAGATATTTTACTACACTTACCAAATTCTATAGGGTCATGAAAAGTCATGGCAATTACTAATATAATCTGAAGTTCACCTTAGAATGCTTAGAATGAAGATTGCTTTCCTGGATTCTCTAATGGTTAAGAATGAGTGTTAGGTGCGTGGGAGATATCTCATTCCTTTCTCAGCTCAGTGGTTTCACTAGAGAAGCTTTTAAATAATTTCTTGATGTGTGGAAGAAACAACCATTCACCTAGGATTGAATTTTACCTGTTCTGGGCCTCAGGCCAAAGTAATTCTTTATTTAAGTAACAGAGGGATGGAAGAGCATGGAGAGTTTCTGGGCTTTCCTTTGTTACATAAACACTATGATCAGGCAGCCAGCTGGAGGTGCCAAGAGAACAACAGTGAGACAGGATTTGTCCCTGTTCTCTGTCATAAAGTGGAATCCACTTTGGCATATAATAAATAGAAATGAAGAGCAGCATTGGTAGCAGGCAAGGGTATTTACAGCTGTGCAAAACTTTGCATCAGGTGTGTAGGCAAATGGCACAAAGGGTCTCTTTTCTTCCAGCTCTATTTTGTAATTATCCCCACCCTCATTAGTGAAAAAGGGAGGTAATTTAGCAAAAGAAGATATTAATGAGGTTCATGCTGAAAGGATGCTAAGACCACATGAATCCCCCAAACTACCAGTTTGTATTCTTTCTTCTTTTTTTTAATTTTTTTTCTTTTAAAAAAATAAGAAAGAGGATGAGAGGTTAAGCAGGATCAGATTTGACCTAGAATTTGCCCTATTAGTAATTGTTAGATTGTTGCTCAAGGTAGTATGTCACATATATGAAAGAGTGGAAAAAAACAGAGTTTGGGAACAAACCTGTATAAGAGCATGTTTGAGAAGTCTCCATTACACAGATTCAGTGCCAAAGATCCAGCCTTTCTGGAAATGACTCGGCAAACAAGCAGAGGTACAAAGAAGGTCCTGTACTGAGCCTAGAGTTAACTTCCTGCTGGGATTCTTAATTAAAAGTTGTGGTGAGCTATACTGCTTATATGTATTTTTAGAACGAGTCAAAGGTGCTGGGCACATTTCAACTGGTAATGTTGATTCTGGGCAGCCTTATCAGTGAAGAAACTGCACATTCACAGCATCAGATGATAAGGACTGAGTTGTAATTTGTCAACATTGTACTGAGGATGACTAAGAGAAGCCTGAAGACCCAAATATTTTATTGTGTCCAATGATTGGCATTATTCACCTGGGTTATGAGCTGTAATTTGCACTTTAATAAATTTCTGTGCATGGCCTGTGTGAAGACACATATGACATATAAACATGGGTTATTTTATTTCATAATGTTAGTATGCTTTTGTTAAACTAATGACTTCAAAAGGAGGGAAAAAAAGAACCATTTGTATACATTTTAAGGTTAGTCTTTCCAGCGGTGTTGCCAAGACCAAAAGGGATCATTTTCCTACACTGTATGAGGGATTCGCCATCATTACTGAAGCCAGCGAAGCATGGAATCCTCCTTAGTTTAGGACTTACTAGCTAAATTAAAGTACTTACTTGCTAACTGAACTCTGTATGCATTCCAAATATTTTAGGTATGATGCCTGTTTTCTTTCTTTCCTCTTACCAGCTCACTGTCCCCACACTTGCTAGCATTCCTAACAAATTTTTTTCCCCCACGTATTTTGTCCCTAAATAGTTATTTATATTAAGAGTATTAATAATTCATGTTTCCTTGTTTTAGGAAATATGATCTAAAATTGCTTTTAAAGAGGAAGCTAAGAAGAAAGAGAACTAAGCCAGCAAGGTTTTCCTTCATATGGCATCTGGTACTTTGCCAATATAAATTAAAACAAAAGGTGTAGGAGATGCACCAAAGTACAGTTTCAGCAATATGATGGGGGTATGCGTGAATGGTAGACAGAATGGAAACAGAGAGACCAAGAAAACTGATATCTATATCAGCTATGTCAGTTAAAGTCTGCTCTTGTCTTGAGAAAAAGAGAAGCATTAAATCTAAAATGCTGGCCCAAAATTGAACACATTTGTCACTCACTATAAAAAGTGAAATTTTCTTCTCCTCACAATTATCAGATTTATGGTTTTCAATCTCACCTGGGTTATGTTGGAAGCAAATGACATTGATACAGTCCTGTTATTTTTCAAAATTAATTATTTGTTTAATTATTTAATTATTCTTTTTAATTCAAGAAATAAGAAAGAAAAAACCAAAACCACAACACCACGAAACCTTGAAGGGAGCTAACAGTACATCTGAGTTTAGGCAGTTCTCAAAGGTTTTCTTTCCAATAATCTTTTCTTGTTTTCATACTCATTTTTGTGTGTTTTGCAGATGTATGATTGTAACATCCAGGAATTAGAAGTTGGTGCACTGTGGTTTTTAATACCATAAGAGATTTTTCCTGTTTAATACCATAATGCCTTTATATATGTAGATAATGCAAAGTATGAGGTTAAGGAACACATTTCCATGGCAGTGTTTACTTGGTCTCTGCATTTGCCCAGCTCTCTGAATGGGGAGTTTTGTGCTGGATGAGAGGAGCCGTGCAGTCTCGGACAGGAGCCCAAAGAAGCAGTGTTGAATTCAGAAGATGAAAGACTGACTACTTTGCATTCTCCTTGTTACCTAGGCCTGTCAGGAAGAATTTGGAAAACAAACCACATGGGAATAATTTAGGTGTCTTTTCCCTTTTCCATTTCACCGGTGACTGTGTCAGTTTGTCCGTCCCCAAAAATTTCCTGTATTCAAACGCCCTTTACCATCCCATAGGGATCTCCTCATATATTATGGAAGTATGTTTAAGATGTTAGAGCTGTAGGCATCCCTGATAATCCTGACTGTGACGGAGACATTTTCTTGTTACCCTGCAGCCGGGACATCACAATCATTTATATGTTCTAGGCTTTTTGTGCCTGTTGATGCCTCATTAATTACAAGTCATTGTGGGCTCCATGGGCTGTGTGTGCAAAATAGAAAAAGTTTTCTTAATTAATGGAGAAGGGAAAATCTGTTGAAATGAAGAGAACATCTTAATCTGTTTTCTGCTCTAAACTCACCTAAGGAGTTAGCTCAACTGACACACCACAAACAATTTTCATTCAACAGAATTTCAAATTAAAATGAACAGCACTGAAGTTATAAATTGCATCTACTTCCCATGCTGTTTCGCAGTTTTAATATAATATTCTGCTTTCTACAGTGAACTTACTCTTCTCTTTGGTCAAACCAATGCTCATTCTTCTCCAAAGATGGTGTTTTCATCCCAGATATGAAAGGTACATAGAGCTGCACTTAAAACACATTCTGGATTTAGTGGAGTGTTAGCCCAGTGTGCACTTGGCTACATAAACATTTTACATGGAGGTAGATTGCCAGATAATCTTATCATTTGATATCTTTTCTTAATGGGTAAAATAGTACTAAAAATTCTACTTTACATCTTTTGTGATACTGGAGGAATTTCCAATGCAGTAGTCTCATCACGGTAATTTCAACTAGCTAGATTCCTTTAAAAAATAAACACAAATACAATGGATTTAACAGGTTGAAGTACGCACGGGTATCATGTGACGTAGGAAGTACAGAAACACATAAAAAGATAGAGAATCTTTTTTGCTGGATATCACTACCTAAAATGGGACAATTACAAAATAGGATTATTTTTGCAGTATGTTGCGTTATTCATTGTTCTACCATATAAAATTAGCCATTTTTTAAAATTAATTTTTTTATTTTGATTCTTTTTTATTACCAGCCAAATTCCATGTGAAGGAGTTAGTTCAAATTAGTTTTTGTAAGACATTGAACAAATCTAACTGAATGAAACAATTCTAATAGAATAATTTAAATATCCTAAATATAATATTATGGCCATGACTTTTAAACAGATGAGGAAGGAATGCACTGTAAAAGATATCAGCATGCAGGGTGTCTTATTTATGTCTTTGTATGCATAGTCCTCAGTTAAGGCTGTTGGACACAGACTGTGGGGGAAGGTAATGTCAGCATCAAATCTCAAGTATGATCATTTTACAGAGTAAATGTATTTATAAATCAGATTTTAAAAATATATTGACCAGCTCTGCTTAATCAGTTACTGTTGCTTTTTCAAATGAAATCTGGAGCCACGTTCCTGAGGTCAGTTCATGTGTAGGTGTCCACACTGTCACCCCAAAGTGACTACAGTGAGGCTGGCCTCCAAATGAACTTCAGTAATAACTCATTTAATAAAAGCCCAATAAGTTAATAAGTAAAGAGTGGGTATTCATTGTGGTGAAGGTTTCTATAGATACAGAGAGCAATTTAGTTCAGCAGTGGTCTTCCATTATTCAAAAGCTGCCTTGAATTAGGAGCAGGTGTTTGTACAGTTAATACAGCAATAGAGAGAATTAATTTGCAGTTTCAGAAATATCTACCTGTAGTCCTCTGATTGTAGGTGCAATCAGACAGATGTTAACACTCAAAGCTGTGCTTTTAGTAGAGAAAAACAACAAATAAAGCTTTTCATCCAGAGTTAAAATGTTAGCTTTGTTTTCTCCTGTGTATTACTTTAGTGAAAGTTAGTTTCATTCCCATAATTCAAAAAATATATAAATGTATATAAAACCTTCTTCCTAGATGGGGTGAGAGCAGCAGGGAGTGGTGAGTAGAAATTGTAAAACTTGCTTCCCAAAAGTATGCATGTCTGTGATAAACAAGCTTTAAAAACAACTCCTTCCCTGAAGTTCACTGTAGGATACCAAAATCCTGAAGTCTACAGTGCTAGCTTATATTCCTTAACATTGCCAAATTATGTGTGAATGTATACTGAATAAAAACATGTAGATGATTCATCTGCAAACAGAACTACAAAAAGTAATTTCGAGATGAGATTTAGACTTCTGGCAGATCATGTTATATGGTCAATGGAATTTTTAGTAGCTGCCATATTGGCAGCCAAATGCTGTATCCCATGGCAGAGTGTCAAGAAAAGCTTACCCCAAATGGCTCAACAGCAAGGACATTCCTTCTGAAAGCTGGAGCAGTGGGTTTGAAGTCCCTAAGGTGAAGGAAGGCACTGAAGCCAGAACTCTCTTCCTGAGCTGCTGTCTGACATCTCTGTGTAATGCAGATGGTGTCAAGCACCTCTTTCGTGCTTCTGGATGCACTTTGAAATGAAAGGTGTTCCTCCTCCACATTTTTAGGTATGCTCAGAGCATACTGCAGTCCAAAGAGACTTGATGTGGTTTTGCATATTAACCTAATTTAAACTAAATGTGAAGAACTAACCAAAAGAGTTGTTAACCTTCCCTTCATTCTTGCTAGATATAAAGGCCATATAGAAATAAGGTGAGCTGTGTTACTTTCCTGATCTACCTGAGAAAAAGTTGTCATTAGGTTAGTTTTATATGTACCTAATAAAACTTAAGGATTGTAGAACATCCAAGGAAGCCTCTGTTTTCAACTATATTTTTTTAGGGCAGTAAGATGTGCAGGTAACTAGTGGGTATTATGTTGATCCTACCCAGCTGGGTTTGTCTACCATCCTTCTCTTCCTTCAGTTAATATAAAATCTTTCACCTCCCTCTGGTAGAATTGCTAACACCCATGTGTTTTCCTCCTCAGCTGAAAACATTTGGTGTGCCATCTTGCTCCTCTTTTATATTCATTACATCCAGTTCTTCCTTTTTGGAACTAACCAATTAAACCTGTGGAGTTTCTTTGACTAGTTCAATCTTCCCCTAGTGTAGTTTGCTGTATTGTTCCTGTCTTTGCATCTCTTTACTGCTCCTTACAACTTTACTTACCATCTTGGAAATTATTTGTTTTCCATCATGCAAGACAGTGCCTATTTCTATCCTACTCTTTTTCTCATTGGTTGTTTTCCTCACAACATTTTCATTCACACCATCTTTGGAGCCCAGCTCTCACCTCCTTGTTGCACAGGCCTCTCTGGAGCCCACTGAAATCAAGGGGAGGATCTTTTGTAATTTCACAGCCCTTTGGGTGAGTTCCTCTCCAGGAAAACCCATTGTTTTCTCCCCGTTTCTTCAAATCCTTTAAGTATTTTCTTTCATGAAACCTGTCAGTGAGAATTGGTCCTAGGGAAGTGGATGTACATTAAAATACATTTTCCCTGGTTTGAAATTTCAACTGTAATCTGTGTCTTGTGAACTTACTAACTGTTTGACGTGTGACTGTATGTATTAGATCTTTCTTGGAGCAGAGACATGGTCTTCCAATTTAGGGCTGAGCAAATGGAAGTCTGCAGTAGTATTTATAGAGAAATAAAGGTTTGTCATCTTTGTAGAAGGTGGGGGGGTGGTTTTCTTTTTCCTTTTAATTATAACAATGTCTATTAAAATAACATTATAGTAAATAAGACAATGGAAATGCGTTACCACATCCAGACTTTGTAATTAATGTTTGCTGAATGAAACCCATTTTTCCTCCTTACAGATGGAAGACTTTTAATACCCACATTGTTTGGTGTTGTAAATGAACATGTCTCTATCTGGCTGCACGTCCTGCCTTGTAAATATACTAAGTCAAAATGTTTTCTCCTAGGAGAAAAAATATTGCATAAAAATTTGTTGTAGCAGATGAGATTGAAAGCTTGCCATGAATGTGAAAAAGAGATTCAGAGGTGAACAGAATATTTAAAGTGTCTGGAATACTGCTGTGGCAAGGGAATGTTAATCTGATGTTGTCTGGGCAGGAGGCAGCCCTTGGAGCCGACACATTCCTTGGGGCCCTGCTGCAAGCTGAGCTGCCAGCACAGTGTTTACAGCGAGGTGCAGGGCCAGGATGGTCTGTACACATGAACTGTGCCTCCCTGCCATGAGACAGCACATGGCAAATACACCCTCCTAATTAAAGCAAACTTAGTGTTGCATGTAACCTTGACAGTATTGAGCAGGTGGATCACACTGATGTATTAGTAAGCACACAAATATAGGAAATGTCCCATTGTGACAGCGTTTATATTCATCATGCTTACTTTAACTCCAAAATGTGACTGTAATTTATAAGCAACTGAAATGTCAGCATTCGAAACTGAAATATTTTAATGTGTTTACTCCAAAGTAATAAGGCTGTATATATTTTTTTAGAAACATTAACACACACATGTGTGGACACAGTGTCCACTGTGTTTTAAAGACCACTATTACAAATGACTACTGTGTCTGTCATGAAAGGATGGTTTCATCCAAGTCTAGTTTGACAGATAGTAGTAGCTGAATTGATGTTGTTCTTGTATCGTGGTTTCACAGAACATAACAGCATGTTGTCTTTTTCTTCTTTTTTTTCTGTTCCCCAGATAGTGGTGGTACCAAAGGGGAAAGACTGAGTGCCAAACTAAAAGCTCTGCCTGTAACTAGTGAACCCTATGAAATCAGCAGCAGTAAAGAAATAGGCAAGTGGACATCTTATACCTTTTTTACTTTCATGGTCCCAGAGAGAGGAGAAATAAGGAGAGAGGGAAAAAAAATAAGTTACTGGAAGAGTATGTAAAATTAGATAATTGGGGAAACATTTTCCTCGTGAAAATGAGGTTTTAGCTTCATTGTTCAGAGCTCACTCTAAAGTAATTGTAGATATTAAGAAATGTGGCCCATGTTAATATTACTTTCAATATCTCTCTGCTCTGTCCTTTAAGTCAGTTCTTGCCATTCTGCAGTCATAAGTTCTTCAATAAGATTGAATTTTCAAAGGAGTTTAAAAACCCAAATCCATGTGGAATGTCGTACTTCCTAAAAAGCCATTCCTTAAACAAGTCATCAGTCTTGCTGTTCCTTGCATGTGTCCAAAGTCTTTTTCTCTCTGTAGTATTGTAAGAGAAATTTATTTTTTTTAAAAAAAGCTTCTATCAGTAGAACTCAGGAACTTTGCTCTTGTGCCGTTCCTCGGTTCCTAAATGTTTTGTTCTCCTGCAGCGTTCATATGCTCTTTCTGGTCTGCATTTCAAAGACACAGATGTGTAGTGCTAAATCATAATCTGGTGTTTGATTTTGTATGTTTAAAACAAGCTGAAGTTAAAGCAAAAATAGTTTGTAACTGTTTCATGTGTTTATTTAAACCCTAGATGCCTCCTACACAGATCCACTTGGCCCACAACCAGAAAGACCAAAAACAGCAGCAAGAAAAAGAACAGAGGAAGATGACTTCGCTGATGAAGAACTAGGAGAGGATCTGCTTCCATAATAGCATACGGACCACTCATCATTTTTTTAACCGTTGTAAAAGTTTTGGCTGAAAAACTCTTTATTCATGATGATTTTGTAGTGGATTTTTATCAATTGTTTGTGAAATACTTTGAACATGTGGTACTTTATGTTAAAAACATGGATTTGTAATTGCAGTGTCTTCTATGATTGATTTTTTAAAACATAATGGTGAGGTTATTTTACTCATGCATAAGATCTACACAAGTGCCCAAACACATTGCAAGCTGTACCAAATGTGTAAAACTTTTGCTTTCAGAGATAAATATGATGATAATAGGAAACAGAGAAGCCTCTAAAATTTCATCTTTCATTGCAAAACACCTCAAAAGGCTGAAAATCCCATATCCTTCATCCAAAGCCAGAATTTATTTAAGGCCTGTGAACTGACCTGAAAATGTTGGGTATGACTTTGGTCTTCCTTAAGGTCCCAATTCAGCAAATCACTTTGCACTGATACCAAAGAAAGCATCTTAATTTTAGTCTATGCTTAGATGTGCAAGGACCATTTTGCAATCTTTTGGCAACATCCTTATTTTTTGTTTTTTATTTTCAGTGGTCAGAGTTGTCAGGATTTCAGCCTAGTTTGTTTGGAATTGCTAATTAGATTGCAGCTTTTGAGTCGGAGACTGTGGCACTGACCACGCAGTGGTCGTTTTCTACAGCCTAAGCTGAGTATGGGCAAAGAAGTTAGTTACAGAAATCACCATTTTGCTTATGAACTGAACAAGTTTGATCTGAAGTTACTGAGACATGTTAAATTCCTGTAGTAGGAATCACTTTGGGGAGATGAAAAATATTAGTCAGGTGTTCAGAATTTCCTAATAAATACTTGCAAAACTAGTCCGCTGAGATGGCTTGTTTTTGGAACCCTGGCATGAATTTGGTTTAAGAGTTAGACTTTGATTATTGCACTTTGAAATGCAAGGACTCGATCTTCTAAAATTTTCAATGTTCCTTCTTGGTGTTGGTGCTCAGACAGTTTCCCAACCAGTGACACTGGAGAGGTCTCTTTGCATCTTCATGAAATGCTTTTCTAGGTTTCAGAAAAGCTGCCCAGTTTCATAGGATGTCTGCCAGTGGTCAGAAGTGTCCTGTGGGGTTTATGGCACAGCTAATGAGCTGCTTTGTGTGTAGCATGCTTCCCGTGGCACTGGAGCAGCGCTTGGTCTGGGACTGCACCGCTTCCGCCTGATGGTACGAGCAGAGTGTGTTCAGAGCGGTTTATGGAACATCCCGAGGGGCTCACCAAAAAAGGAAGACACGGAAAGCTCTGGGGCCTGATCCATCTAAGGGATGGAAAAGAGCATGAGAAAGAAGTGGATGGCAGCTGCCTTATTTCTGGCAAGTCTTTCTCCTGCCTGTTCCTCAGTCCTGCTGTATCTCCTGCTCTGGTCATAGAATGGCATATTCCTGGATGTTGTGGTAGTTCCTTCTGTCAGGCTTGGTCTTGGAAGACCTAGAGCACCAAGATGGAATGTGGCAGGCAGGAGGGAGCATTTTCAGCTACAGGCTGCAGTGGCATGTGGTATCTGAATTAATCACAGTAAGAGAAAATATTTGGGACCATGGCAGGTAGCATGGATACACCTGTGAAACAGTGCAGAAGAGAAGGCAGGCGAGATACTGTCATGGTCTTTTAACACAAAGACATTTTGAGTAGACTGCAGTGGGCTGACCCTGGCTGGATGCCTGGCACCCACTGAAGCCTTTCTATCACTCTCCTCTGCAACTGGGCAGGGGAGAGAAAATACAACGAGGGGTTCCTGGGCGGAGATAAGGACAGAGAGAGACCACTCACCAAATACCATCCTGGGCAAAACAGGCTTGGATTAAAGATATTAATTGAATGTATTGCTAACAAAATCAGAGCAGGATAATGAGTAAAATAAAACACCTTCCCCTCCATCCCTCCCTTCTTCCCTGCTCTACTTCTTCCCACAGTGGCTCAGGGAGACAGGGAATGGGGGTCATGGCCAGTTCCTCACCTGTGGCTTCTCCCACTGCTCAGGGAGAGGAGTTGTTCCCCTGCTGCACCATGGGGTCCCTCCCACGGGAGACAGTTCTTCCTGAACTCCCGTGTGAGTCTATCCCACGGGCAGCAGTCCCCTTCAAACTGCTGCAGCGTGGGTGACTCTTCCACGGGATGCAGTCCTTCAGGGACAGGCTGCTCCAGCATGGGCTCCTCTCCCCAGGGGACTCCAATGGGGTCACAGCCTCCTCCAGGCATCCACCTGCTCCAGTGGGCGCTCCTCCATGGGCTGCAGGTGGATCTCTGCATCCCTGTGGATCTCAAGGGGCTGCAGGAGCACAGCTGCCTCACCATGCTCTGCACCCCAGGCTGCAGAGGAATCTCAGCTCCAGTGCCTGGAACACCTCCTGCCCCTCCTTCTGCGCTGACCTTGGTGTCTGCAGGGCTGTTCCTCATGTGTTCTCACCTCTGCTCTTCTCTGGCCACAATTACATCTGTGCAGTAACTTTAAAAAAAATTATTCTTAAATATGTTATCACAGAGGTGTTACTACCATTTCTAGTAGGCCCAGCCTTGATAAGCAGCACATCTGTCTTGGAGCTGCCTGGCATTAGCTCTGTAGGACATGGGGGAAGCTTCTGGCAGCTTCTCACAGAATCCACCCCTGTAGCCCCCCACTACCAAAGCCTGGCCATGCAAATCCAACACAGCATCTCACCAAACATTGCAATCACATAGACATGTCCATGATAAAGTGGCATGAAGTACCAATAACTTGGGATACAGTTCACAACTTAGTCTGCAGAAACCCTCCTGCAGACATCAGAGAGATTTTGATCAGCAGTAGTTTCTTGGTTTGGTTTGCCCAGATGCCTAACTGCACATTGTGTAAAATTCTGTGGATTGCAAACAATTTCACTGTTGTTCCAGACCTGCACAAATGCACAGGCACTTCTGGAACATGTTGTTTCCTATGTACAAACTCCCAGGACTTCTGGAACATGCTGTTTCCTATAGCATGAGGATCTGATTATATAATGCTCTGGGTTATGATGTATTTGCATGTTATTTCACAAGCACAGTTGAGCTTGTTCTGAATTGACAGAAAGCCATGTGATCCAGCTCCAACACCGGGATAATAAGTCCTGCTGACAGTCGAACTGATGTAGCCCAGGTTCATCTACTTCAGAACCATGTTCACCATGGCTGCATCTCTGCTAGAACTGCAACGTTGCCAGGGCAAGCCCAGGGCAGAGGAGGGGATGTGTAACCAGCTGTTCTGTAAGACCAGTAGCACAGCAGTGAACAGTAGTACAGTTTTGGACCATGACAATTCATCTCCCAGACAATTGCCTTGCATGATCCAAAGGTAAAGCCTGGGCTAGAAACCATTCTTTGGAAGCGGCTTCAGTGCATCATCCTTCTTCTTTGGTGCAAGATATTCTGTGTGAGGGAACACAAGACTCAAGGACTGGACTCAAGGCTGGAGAGTGATCCCTGATGGAGGTTAATACAAATGGAATCTGCTGAGAAAGAAGCTGCATGCATGTCCAAAGTGCTATGTCCCCATGCTGTTGGAAGGCCTCACGATGTCGGGAGGCGAACACAGCTGCACAGTTCCGGGAGCTCAGGTCTCCAGGGAAGTGTGGCCAGGCCAGTGGAGTGCTTGTGTCAAATAATTACCTGGGTTATATGACATTATTGTGCTATGCTGATGTGATGTCCCTGATCCTGTCCTGGACACTGGTTGGCATTTAGCTTGGGTGCAGTGAGTTGTGTTCCCTGCTGCCACATAGGATGCCCTTGGTCCTGCAATAGGTCTTAGAAACCACAGGAGTGGAAACATTGCATGACCTAAATAATTCTACTTTCATCCAAAAATTCAAGCAGAAACTTTTTGTCAAGCTTGGTTAGAAAAAACAGACTCCATCTCCAGAAGCCACACACTGAAGTTATGTGCTCCCAGCAGAATTTAAACCCCGATCTTGTGTTCATCATTCTGGAATTAGTAGATCAATCATTTAAGATTCCTGCTATTATACTAATTTATTATTTTATGTTAGAAGAGCAGCAGTATTAAACCTAGGAAAATGCTGATCCCCTTGAGAAAATGACTCATGAGGTATTTCAGTTTCTCTTGTCACGAAAAGATCAATTATACAATATTAAACAATCCTCAGTTGACTTCTTAGACTTGAATCCTCAGAATGTGCTTTATTTAGTTACATACAAAGTTACCTTTCTCTTTACATGTATGAAAAACATCTCTTTTTACAGTAGCCAAATATAAATGATTCCTTGAGTAGTGTTTTACTTATTTCTGAACAAGCCTAGCTCTACAGCATCAAGGCATTCTTAATCATGTATTGCATGTTTTTCTCTGAGCATCCTTCACTACAGATTACTACATGACTCACTACTTTTAAAACAAAGCTATTCTAGAGTAAAACGGGAATTGAAAACTGTACAAAGATATAGTTCATAGAATAACAGAATGGTTTGGTTTGGAAGAGACCTTAAAGATCATCCACTTCCAACCCCTCTGTTGTGGGCAGGGACACCTTCCACTAGACCAGGTTGCTTCAAGCCCCATACAACCTGGCCTTGAACAGTTCCAGGGATGGGGCATCCAAAATCTCCCTGAGCAACCCCAACTCTCTCACCTGTCTTCACTGGTAAGGTGCTCCAGCCCTCTGATCATCTTCATGGCCTTCTCTAGATCTTCTCCAACAGCTCCATGTCTTTCCTGTGCTGAGCCCCCAGAGCTGGAAGCAGCACTGCAGGTGGGGTCTCTCCAGAGCAGAGCAGAGGGGCAGAATCCCCTCCCTGGCCCTGCTGCCCACGGTGCTTTGGATGCAGCCCAGGACACCACTGGCTTTCTGGGCTGTGCGTGCACAGTGCTAGGTCATGTTACACTTATTTCAACCAACACCACCAAGAACTTCTTCTCAGGGTTTCTCTCAATCCATTCTCTACCCAGCCTATATTTGTGCTTGGAATTGCCAATAAACAGGTTTATGATAAAGGGCTGTTTCTCTTGGTTCCTTTGCAAGTGTAGTATGAGATCATAAGAAATTAATCTAATTTGCTACACTTTGATTATTCTTGATGTCAAGGATGCTCCTTTTTGCTAAAAAGGTTATTTTTAACCTGGTTGCTCCTCAGTTCCCACCTTTGCAAAATGAAGTCCTTTGAAGATTCTCCATTTCTCAAGAATCCACTTTTGCAAAGCTAAATTGCCTAACAACTGTAAAACATGCTGAGATGCTGCTGTAGAAGATGCCATGCCATGGAAGCTGCAAGTGGTGTTACAATGCTTACAACTGCAGGAAAGATGAATGGAAACAGAAGAGTTTGGGTGACATTATCTGCACACAGAATGTGAGGGAGAAGGACATCTTTGGGCAGTAATTTAATTCTCTCTCTGAACATTTATACCTGCTGGTGATGCCAGCTGAATGTTTGTTCCACCCAACAATATGACTTGTTCAACTTGAAGATCGGTATGATGACTTTTTAAAATGTTCTTCACATCATTATTTCACGCAGAGATAGGATCTCGTTAATGCTGTAGCAGGATGGGAATAAGCATTTGGAATATGCCAGTTTAGGGCAATTCTGCCATTGTGGTGACAAGCACATTACTGTGGTATGTGCTTAATAATGTTTGTTAATAACATTAATAATGTGATTATATTAATAATGTTTGTTAATAACAAACATTAATAATGTTTGTTAATAACATTAATAATGTGATTTATTTATGTGTGAACCATAGTATCTGAAACCAGCTGTCGTGCCAGAACAGCTATGGAAGACAACAATCCCAACCAGAAAATGTCCTGACAATGCTGCTCATTGGGATTAATGTGTCTGGGAAGGGCTACATTCTTACATTTACTGTCAGGTTTTCACCATCATTCAAATGGTTCTGAAACAATTTTCAAAATTATATAATGGTCTGATTATAATGTATTTGAAAAGGATTTTTTCCTCCTGCTATGACACCTTTTTCTGCAGCTGTTGGTAACAACATAAGGTTGAAGACACAAACCTGGTGTGTTTTTCATGAAACACATTTCAGTGTTCAACATCTCATGAAATGCTCTCTGGTGAAATCAGGTGCAGAAAATGTTTCTTTTTATTTATATGAACTCACTAAAAGCGTCTGTCTTATTCTCGCATAGCTTACTTCTCTTTTGAACATCCTGACTTTCTCATAGCAGAGATTTGTGGAACTGAATTTATTAGCTGACACTGATCACTGTGGTGATAATCTGAGGAGAGAGGTAGATGACACTCCCAAATATAAATATTGAATGACAATCCCCCAAAAGAACATTTAGAATATTATGTAAAAGACATACTTCTGAATTCATTGATCAAAATATCATATATTACATCAAATTCAGGATAGATTTCATATTACTAAATATTTTTTCAGTATTTCATTTGTATAGATGTTTTAAATCCCCCTCAAATTCTATGAAAATTATAAATTAACACCAATGTCAATTATACTGGTTAGTATTTCTTAAAGTCATGGAAGAACCTAAGTTGCTGAAGTGTATTAGTGAATATTTTATGGTTCAGATGTCTCTGGGGTAGTCTGTGCCATAAGAACTGGATTAGCACTCTTAGTTCCTCTGTAATGGAATCTCATTTGCTGCCCTTCTGTGGTTCTTATTATTTGAATCAATGTGATTTTTCATAAGACAATACAATGTAACTAATATACAGAATTAGAATATGGCCTAGATAAGACAAAAAGCCTTAAATTTAATGGCAGTTTAATGCCTGTGCCGTTTTCTCTTCATTTGCTCTGATTTTTTGGGGCAGACCTCTCCCAGAAATGTCAACGCATATAAAGGAAGCGCATTAAACTCATATTTTGCAAAGCCAAGTGTGACATCCTCATGCTACTCAGAAATCAGAAATTTCTCAAGATACTGGTTTGTCTTAGGAAGAGTAATATAGAAAGTTCTATGATGATAAACATTTGCCATGTTCCACACACACCACTCGAAGGTGGTGAAGTAAAACGAGGCCAGGTGCCTGGTCAGGGGTTGGACTGGACTGGGCTAAATGGACAGACACCTTGTCCCAGTCTGTTGCCTGAGGATACGACTGCAAAGGAGAGTTTGGAATTCCATTTAAAACCGTCCTTCCTCAGAGCCGAAATCTGATTCAAATCCCACACAGTTAAAGATCAAGATACTGCTAATAAGTGATACCGACCTGTGATGCATATGGCACCAAAATCACAAAAAATCATAGTTCGACTTAACTCTATGACTTTTCAGAAACCACAAAATCAAGTCACTTCATCATATTATGAATGCCAGGCCATTCTGCTTCAATTCCAGGCTGTTTGGTGAAGTTGATGTCTTGTATTTCTGTGGTACCAAGCTGGGGTTTCTCAGTCCTTGTACGATTTATGATCCCATTTTCCCTTAATTCCTAACTGGTATTTTCATATTTAACTATCCTTATCCTAAATGCCTCAAGAGATTTGCAGGACTCAATCAGAGCACATGAAATATTTGATTCAAGTGATGAATTCTAAAGGCCATTTTTAATGCACACCATTCCAGTGGACCACATCTTTTATGACCCAGAGTAAAACAGATGCCTTTTTTTGTGGGTTGTGCCAGAGACCATGAATACATTGCATCATGTTTTTAGAAGTACAGGATAGATGGAGAAGCCATTAGAGGTGAGACTCACCTCAACCTCCTTTAGGTATGTACGATGCACATTTCTCATCTTCTGGAGCGGCTTCTCTCGCAGCCAGCAGAGCGCCCCTGCCGTGGGTGTGTGCCCCAGGCTGAGGGGGCAGGAGGAGCGGGCGGATCAGGCTTCAAGCGGCCTCACCTTCCCCAGGTTCATGCAGGACATCAACCACCTCGGTGCCTGCTGGAGAAACGACACAGCTGGGGTGGAGATACACGCCAGAGGTGCTACCTGGAGTCGGGCAAGTCGGAAATGCCAAACCCTTACGAGGGATAGTGCTAATTGCCCTAGAGTGACTGGGAGAGTCCGGGCTAGAGCAGTCCCTTCCCCAGCTGTAAATCCCCACTTTTTTCACATCAGCCTTGATACTTTGGCTCCCACTGGGCCAAATCCCCTTGGCTCAGCCTCGGACTCGAGCCCTGGCCCAGAGGGTGCCACTGGATGCCGAGCGTCCCGGCGGGGCTGGGGACAGCCCGGCTGGGCTCCTGCCCGCGCCGCCGGTGCGGCGGGAGGGAGCGC
>VYZT01052766.1:21386-45533 GCA_013400735.1 Pomatostomus ruficeps
GCTGCTCCCGCTCCGCCCGGAGGCCGCCAGGGCGCCCAAGCAGCGGCCGGCGCGGACCCGGAGCTGCGGCGAGCGGCCCGAGGAGCTGCTGGAGCAGCTGTACGGGCGGCTGGCGGCGGGCATGCTCAGCGCCTTCCACCACACCCTGCAGCCCGAGCCGCCGGGCCGCCAGCACAACGCCAGCTGCCCCGCCGGGGCGCGGCCGCCCGCAGACAAGAGGGTCCGGCTCCCCGTCAACCTGCGCAGCGCATCGCCCTGGGCATACAGGTGACTCCGGGCGCCGGGAAAGGGGGGTGCGGCCGCCCCGAGGGGTCCCGGCGGGCTGAAGGGAGCCGAGGCGGTGTCCCCGTGCGGGGCTCTCCCGCGCCGTGCCCGGGGCGGCTCGGGAGGCGAGGGGTGGCCGCGGCACCGGGCAGCAGCCGGCAGGAAAGGTGCTAAAGCACATGTCTAAGTAGGCAGTATAAGGCAATTATGTAAAAACAGTTCGTGTGAGAAATAAGTCTAATGGGCAAAAAGAGAAATGAATGAGGTGGAGCAAGCCGTGAGATGGAGCTCACACCCACCTGCACACCCACACCCACCCAGGAGCACAGACCACCCTCAAAAAGCTACTTGGGCAAATTGTCATGTGTGAAGTTCACTCAGAACACTCTCACCACCAAAGAAGCACCTCCTGACTCTGCAGCAGCCACAGAGGGGCTCAGATGCTTTCCCCAAAATGTGACTCCAGATGCTCCACTGTTTCTAAAACGCATCAATACAGGCTGTGTTCAGGTCACCTACCAAACACTCCCAAGGGCTTGATATCCCCGTTTGCTGTAGGAGCTTCGGCAAGGAGTAAGTACAGCAATATTCTACACCTGTGTTTTCAACCTGTGCTTTGCAAACCTCCTTCCCCTGAGGCGGAACAGGGGCTGACAGACTATTTTTAAGAGGGCATAAAAACAACTAAGTACAGTAAATTTGTTTTGAGGCTGGTTAATACACAAAACAAAGGTCTGCACTTCTGTAGGAAGCTCTGGGAAAGCTTGGGAACCACGGATCTAGAACACTAAACCCAGTGTACTAGGTTCTCAGAAGACTATGAAGTCTTCTGGTGGTTTGAATAAGACTGAGTTCTGCTTTCAGTTTTCTGTAAAAGACTGCAGACAACAGGAAGCTAAAACGTGCAAACTTAGAAGGAACTGGCTTTCTTGCTACTTTTTATACATTATCCTTCATATATACTTTGATGCAGTTCCTGTGTATTCAGCAAACAGTTATCTCCTTGTTAGTGCTCTCCAATAAACATTTATTTTATGGCATGGGTTTTGCCCGCTTTTAGTGTAAGAAGTAATCCTGCTGAGAGAAAGATGGTTTATTTGCTCAGTAAGCCTTTCATAAGCAAAGTATTTTTAGCTATACGCTTTCTCTAAGCAGACTGAGGATTTTTAAGCTACCTAAGAGTGCACAAAGCAAATACTATGAACGAAACACCTACCATTGGGTTCAGGTATTTTTTACAGTGGTTTTGCAAAATACTAGTGCCATCAGAAAATTGTTCCTCTGGTCTGAAAACAGTGCCTTCCATCCTTACATCTCGTTGGGCAGGTATTTATTTCCAGTTGGAGCTCTATATAGGCTTACTTCTTAATGGAGAACCAGCTGCTTTGTGGGGCCTGGCTTACAAAAGGTTTATTAGGAAGCTGTAAATCCACTGTACTTTTCATCAAAATGTTTTCAGACAGACCTCTAACCATTCACATACAAGTAACTTGATGACATCTCCAAGATAGGAATTTTAAAAGATAGTGGGGAAAAAAGTATTATACCATTAAAACCAAAATCTGAAATTATATTCGGGGGGAAATTGTTTCCCTAGGGTAAAGAGGCCTGTACCCTGTCTAGTTAGCAGATCTCATTTACAGCTTTTTTCGTGACTGCATTTGTATGAGTAGTGTGCAAAGAGACAGAAACAGACATCTCAAGATGTGTAATTAAAGTGTAAAATATAAGATTGTTAACATATATTAGCTGTTACCACCTGCTATCTCATAGGTTTTGAAGCCAGATGTGAAAATATGTTTTGTTCTGTGGTCTTCAGCTGAGTACCCTGGAAGCTCCTTAATCCCAGTAAAGCTACTCCATTCCAGAGAAGGACACACAGTTAGACACCATTAGAGACTGCAAGTAATGTCCCATTATGCTTTGTCAGTGGTTAACCAATTCTACTTGTACAATCCCAACAATTTCTTCTCCATGGCTGGAGTGTTAATCTGAAAAGCTGCACACAGCTCTCTTCCGTATTACAGCACTTTCTTGACAGGCCTACTTGCATTTCATTCTTTTCCCTCATAAATTGCTCCTCTTCGCAGATTCATCGCTGTCTCCTGAACTGCCTTCTGAATCACCAAAGTTGTTCCAGTGGTGAATGCTCATAAATAAATCGACTATAGGCAGACCCCCCTTGTATGCCCTGATAGGACACTGCTCAAAGGCTGAATTTGACAACTTGAAATTTGCAACAAGATGCCTGTCCCATTCCAGTGTCTCACAGACATCCTGCTCTCTGACTTCTTTTCTGCACCTAAATACTTACAGTGCAATTCATTTCTGCTCTGTGCATAAAGGCTCTTTTTTCTTTTTGACCTGCATTTTAATGCTTGAGATACCTCATGCTGTTCCTCTGTCTTCATTGGTGTTGCAGCAGTTCCCATTGTTACCATCTGCAGATTTCATTAACATACTGTTTATACTCCCTGTTCCAGGTCATTAATAATAAAGATATTAAGTCTGGTTCTACTTACCTTCCCCTGAATATCTCCCCAGGCACCTGCTCCCAGCTGTTTAACGCTGCTGCTTGTAATTCTTCTGTTCACATGACTGTTCAGTTCAAGTCAAGTGGAATTTTTTCATATCAGCATTTATGAGAAAGAAGCAAATAGAGAACTGAGTATAACGTTGACCCTACTGCATCGCCTGTATCCCAAGCCTGTCATTCTGTTTAAGTGTGGAAGAGTTGGGTTTGACTGGTTCAAAGCTCAGATAATCCCTGTGTGGCTTCTTTGCTTGCCTTTGTTCTGTGCTTACTGTTTATTTTCCATTACTTGGTCTTTTAATTTGGTTATACAAAAATCAAGACTTACATCATTTTGGCTTGCTGCAAGCCAGAGATAGAGAAGTTGTATATGGATTGCACCACAGATCCATCTGGTCCCTGACCTTGCTGCTGGCAGCAACCAACAGGTGGTATTTAAGGCAAAAGTTGGGAAAAAATATTAGTTTGTGTGTCTGATACTGAAATTCCATCCTGATGGCCACAGGAGATCAGTATATAACTCAGGGCACAGAGTTTAATCATGCGACTCACTCTTTGCTCTGCAGAGCTATAAAGAGACAGCAGAGTTCCCTGAAGTCAGTTGAGCATGCTGGATCTGCTCAGCAGTTCAGGAGGCTGGGCTACAAACTACCCAGCTTTTTTAAAAAATATAGCCAGCAGCAGAAGTTCTGCCATGAAACTGTCCTTCCATGAAATCATCAGGCTGACTGTGTGCCAGCCTGTGACATCTATCCAGGGATTGCTTGTCCTTTTTAGCAGTTTTACGTGGACAATCAATGAAATCCAGAAAGCCTGCTTGTACAAGGAGGTTCTGGCAAGGGCCACTTGGCTACTGCCATAGTTCAGAGTTGCTTAGCAAGGATTAATGATATGGGTGGACCTGCAGACCCTGCTGACAGCACAAGATGGGTACTTATTAACATTTACAGAAGCCACAATCATGGTGATCATTAGCAGTGCAAGAACAGCTCCAGAGATGCACAGACAAGTTGCTCATGGACAAGAGCCATTATAAAAAGGTTAATTTTAAATGTCTGCCTGAACATTTGTGGGGTCTGATCACAAAGCTCAGATCACCAGTTGAAAAATCTGATCCTGCTGAAGTCAGCAGCACTTTTACAGGTAGTGCTGATTTGTGATTCCATTCATGGTGCTGCAGAGCACAGATGACATTCATTAACCAGCTGGATATATCAGCTCGGTTTTTATTTTCTGATGTCTTAAGGCTATAATAACAATCATAGTGAATTTGCAAACACACTTCTGCATGAGTTTAGGAAAATTTCTTTATGTGTATTCAAGAAGTCATTCATGTTTCTGAATTTCCAAATCCCATGGCTTTTGTTTCTGCCTCTGGGACCTAATCCTGCATCTACTAAGAGTTAATTTACAGAGATTTAACTTTTATTGTCAGTGTTGCTCTGATGATGTTAGCCAGTCCCTCTCTGAAACATTGCCCAGCTTTTTTTTTCCTGTTTTTCAAAAATCAGTTTCAGTTTATAAGTATCCTTGGTTTAGTGCTCATTTACATAAAATCTTAATAAAAGGAATACAGGCAAGTCATTTCTCAATGGTAAAAGCCAAGCTTGTCTGCAATCTGTTTGAACAAAGTCATACAGGAGGACTTTCCTTCAAATAATACTCCAGTGATTTTCTAGAAGCTTATCCAAGACTTCTTCCAGGATTTAACATTACCATGTGGCATGGTGTGCATGTCCCAAAGATGCAGCCAAGAGAAAGAATGAGGGATGCACAGCTGCCATCCTTTTTAGTTGAGCACATTTGTATAACTCTTCAGAAAATCAGTTAGCACTGGGCTATTTTTGTGCAAGCACCGTGCTATCTGTAGTAGTAATACCTATGTTGCTGCCTGTATATAAAATAAGCTAAGCATAATGTGAACAAAAGAACACCTGCTATAGGGAAATAAATGTCTTGGCAAGGGGAAAAAAAAAAGCTGCTAGCTCTTAATCCTGTAAGTATTTCAGAGTGCGAAGGAAGGGGATGATGATCTGCTTATTAGACTTCTGATAACGCCCAGCTGTTAGCCCAGTGCTAACAGTGATTTTCTGAAGAGTTCTGCCTGCGCCAGCACGGCATCTGACCCTGTGGAATCAGAAGCTTGGAAATTATGAAGTGACAATATTATTAAAAATACTACATATAAAAGTAGCAGTACAGGAGAAGGCAGATTAAGTCTCTGCAAGAGTTTTACTTCTGACACAAAGTTTTCTCTTGAGTTTCCAGGCTTAGTGCGTAAATGGCAGGAAGTTTGTTTTTCACTGGGAGCTCTCAAAGCACTCGTAGGGTCATAAGGAAAAGCAGCCGAGTCACACTTCATTAGCAGTTCCAGTTCAGCACAAACCTGTTTCTTGTTCCAGCAGATGGGAATAGAGCAGCCCAGCACAGCTCACTGCTCCTGCCACTTGTGAACTAGGAGCACTGGCGAGGCAGTTAGCCTTACCCAGCGGTGACCTGAGTTCACAGGACAAGGACAATCCTTGTGGAAGTGTCTGGGCTGGCTGGTTTGCAGCAGTGGCCACAGCAAGCGACACGAGGCCACAGGAGACACTGGAGCACCAGTGGGAAATTGCACTTCTCTGGTTCTCCACCACTCTTCCCAGCTCCATCCATCTCATGGGTGTAGCAAAGACGTGCTGGGAACTTGGAGCATATGTTTTTACCTGGTTTATTAACCTGTTTACCCTCTTCCAGGAGAAGATGTTAAAACATGGCTTGTAGTGGTTGGAGTACTGGAGAGGAATCAAACTACAGCAGCTGAGGCCATGGTCATTCTCTGTACAGCCTGATTATGCTCAGTTCATGCAAACAGAAGCAGTTCCAGCTGCATTTATCCAGCTAAATGCTGGATGTTACTGGTGTTTGTTAGTGGTTCAGTAGGTCTGGGTTGCTTAGGAAGACACAAATGATGTTTTATTTATATGGCTTTTCCGAACAGGCTTGAGCGGAAGATGCAGAAACTTGTATATGACTCCAAATTTTAGTGACATTTGAGTTAATTATTAATTATCAATTTCAGTAGGCATTACTTAGAGGTTTCGGTCTTGAAGTTCTAGTGTGGATGGAAAACCACATCTATATTTCGAATCCATCATTAAGTCTGGATTCTCTCTGATTCCTTCCAGTCCTCACACGATGTATTGGCATCGAACTTAGTAATATAAGAGATTTCTTCCCTTGGAAAGTAGAAAACCATGCCACAACCACACCATCTTTCAAAAAACCCACCCCATTAATACCTGACTTTTTCCATGTGGGAATTTGGAGGAGAAAGTTGGTTGTAGACCATGACTCCAGTGACAGTGTTCTGTTATGAGTGAAACCTCTTACGTTGTTCATGCTTTCCAGTAACATCATCAACCAGGTGCTAGAGATGATACAGTAGAGGAAATACCAATGACTTGACACACAGTGCGTTTAACAATCCACCACAGAAATTACTCACACTTGAGTTTGAAATGGGAATGTATCACGGTAGAAAGGTCTGTATTCCCCTTTCTTCCCTTCTGCTGGCTACCAGACGTTTTATTTCACACTGGTGTGAGATCCTGTAACATGAAGGTATTTCCTGGGGAAAGTAAATCAGTATAAATGGGACAGAGGAGCATTACAAAAAATATCTGCAACATCACAGATGTCTGGCTATGAGAGAACTGGTCACATTTTTTTTGTGAGGAAAACAAATTCTTTAAAATTCTGTAGATAGATATAGATATATATATGTTATGGTCATTAAGTCTCTTTTCCTTGGTGACAGGATAATCAAGTTTATGTTTGGCAAAAACTGTGATTTCAAATTTGCTTTAACCTGATAAACTGGTGATGCTTCTGAAAAGGGTAGCTCCCCTCTGTCCCCGCCTACAGCTCCTCGTTCACTCTGGCTAGTTGGTATAGAGCTCTGTGTATATGTGTGGCAAGGCAGCTGACAGAGTCCAAAACCCAGCTTTTGACGGAGTTACTCCTCAGTGGAATGAATTCCTTGATCAGTCCTGTGACCAGAAAAACATCAGTGTCAGCCCAGGGGTGGGTGTGAGAGGGAGAGCTGGGCTGCCTGTTCTCAAAAGGACAGATTTTGGTGACTAGCAGTGACTGAGGCAGAGGCAGACTTATGCTGCCTCTTCCAAAGCTGAAATCTCTTCTCATCCCAGAGACGGCCTGAAGAGATAAAAGGCAAACACTTTGATACCCAAGGAAGTGCTGCCAACCCTGGGAAACACAATTTAGAAATCCCTTTACATCTACTAAAATTTAAGATCACTTTAAGATTTATTAAGAGATTCCACCTGGAGAACTGCATCCAGCTCTGGGACCCCAACAGAAGAAGGACATGAACCTATTGGAGTAAGTCCAGAGGAGGCCATGAAGATGCTCAAAGGGATAGAGCACCTCTCCTATGAAGACAGGCTGAGCCTTCCAGTATCTAAAGAGGTCTACAAGAGAGCTGGAGAAGGACTCTTCACAAGGGCATGGAATGATAGGACAAGGAATAATGGCTTTAAACTGGAAGAGGGCAGGTTTAGATCAGATACTGGGAAGAATTAAGAAGTGAGGGTGCTGAGACACTGACACAGGTTGCCCAGAGAAGCTGTGGATGCCCCATCCCAGGACGTTGCAGTTCATCTCAGTGTGACATGAAAACGTTGCTCTTCTCTGGTTAGAGGAAGGTACAGTAGACATGAATTAGAAAAAGCAATACAGAGTTCTGCTTTCAAGGGGAAGGCACATTTGTGGTAACACAGATTCTTTCCCATGGGAATTTTTCTCTTCTTCCTGTGATTTATAAATAAAGATAAATTTTAGATGTTACTGAAACGGTCTCTGAGAAAGATGGGTGGTTCTAACCTGGCCAATTGGCCTCGGGGGAGGTTTTGGATTTACCCAATCCGGACAACCTTTGAAAAGTCTATATAAGTTTTATAATTAAATCATAAATGCAGATTTATGCCACTAGACCATCTGGATTCCTTCACTCGGCTAGCAGTTCAACAGCGACACACCTTTACGACCCCAAGTATACTAGGGAGAAAAACCTATTGCAGAAATGGTGCAATTCAGTTCTATTTAATTCACTTAAAGTTTAAAACATCATGTCATGGCTTTAACAATAATAGTGTTAACAAGGATTTGTATCAGTTTTTGAAGAACTCAAGGCAGATAAAATGTTTAGAAATGCCCAAGTATCCTTTTTAATGTTCTGTTTACCCATTCAGTCCAAAACGCAAAACTCATTCTGTTTAAACCCTTGAATCTCTCAATTCAGAAAGCCAGACACTTCATTCTTCCATGTGCACTGTAGGACCTAATCAGTTCTGTAAGCTGTTCATGTTTATTTCTTTACACTTTACAAATTAGAAGCCAGACAGCAACAGCTACAGCTATTTTTCCTGGCAAAGACAACAACAAAAATATATAATTATTATAATGATATAATAATTATAATCATATACACAATTATATAACTCCAGATGAATATACCCATTTTAGAGGTCCTAATGAATCTTTATTTGCTCCCCTCTAGAATTTCCTATGATCCCACGAGATACCCTAAGTACATTCCCGAAGCCTACTGTCTGTGCAAAGGCTGCCTGATGGGGATCTTTGGGGAGGAGAGCTTCCACTTCCGCAGCACCCCGGTGTACATGCCCACAGTCATCCTGCGCCGCACGCCCGCCTGTGCCGGGGGCCGCTACGTCTACACCGAGGACTACATCACCATCCCCGTGGGCTGCACCTGCGTACCTGAGCAGGAGAAGGAGGCAGAGAGCGTGAATTCCAGCATAGATAAGCAAGAAGTGAAGCTGCTGGTGAGCCAGAACAAGCCCTCGACAGAATGAAGAATATATTAGGGGTCGTGTTTCAGTACTGGCCTCCCATCATCATCTCACCACCTCAGGAAACTGCACTGCAGCAGCAGACATGCTCACTTGCCCTCTTTTTCTGCTTAGAGTTATTTTAGACATAAAATGGAAAGTCCAGTCACTCAGATCATTCAAGATGGAAATTCATTCAACTTCTTAAGTTCATGTAAACTTGTTTAGTTCATTATTGCAAACTCCAAAGTAGCCATTTCTTTTCTTCCTTAAAGCAGAACATTTTATCTTTGCTTATTCACAGTAAATTTTAGAAGATGATGCAACTGTAAGACATGGTAGCTATTACTATAGCAGGCTACAGGTTGTAGATATTTTTAAGGAATCTCTTATACTCTACTTTTATAAAGTACCCTTATATAAAAATCACATAGCTGCTCTACATGTGACAAATCAACAGTTAAAAGGGTAATTTCTCAGGCTGGGAAAGCCATCCTTTATACTGCATGAACTCCAAGCTTACCTCTGAGCTGTTACCTCTTTGGCTAATTTATACACTACAGCAAGGTAACCTTTGCTGAGTTGGAGTCATTCATGAAGCAATATTCTGTGTGATTGCTATCTTTAAACTTGCCAAAGTGCTAAGGGTGCAAAGGTGTTGAGAAAAAACACGATAGAATATTGTGAAAATGCAGCAGACTTTCATGATGCAAATTAAGTCTAATTACACAGAAAATATCAGTTAGAAAAAACACGGTTTGGGTCCCAATAGTTCCATATTCTATTTCATCCATCACTGACTGCTTAACTTTCTTGGGTTAAAACTGTGTTCCATGCAGCTGAAAGGACAAAACCTGTTTCATTTTAGGAGAGGCGATTCCCCATTAAAAAGTAAGTACTGAGGATAGGCTTCACCTCAGGTGCGCTGCAGGTGAGTAAGCAGGCTAGGTCTTACCTTCCAGATGCTACAAGAGTTCATTGAGTCCCAGCCAACCCAAACTTGTTAAATCCAACTGATTTTTACAATTCCTGTTACTCATTTCTCCCTATGCTACACGTAACAGATGATCACCTGCAAAAGCTGCTGCTCTATGGATGCACAGCCTTCCATCTGTGCAGCCTGCTGCTGATGGAACTTGATGGCAGGCCCTCACTAGAAACCCTGGATACAGAAAAACTTAGCATTTCCAGAACAAGAGACTGAAGTTGACTCAGCCTAGTGAATGAGAATCAGGAATGACCAGGAATGCCTTTAACAAATATAATTCCTCAGAGGGCCACACTTGCTAAAAAGGATAAACCTCTGAATGCACAGCAGAGAATCTGCTGAAGAATCATGACTGCAATCTCTTTACAGAATTTACAGAATAAACACCATATGCAGCAATGCATCTGCTACATCATGAATCTCAAAACTGGCCTTAATTCATAGCAGAGAAAGCCCCTACACTACACAAACACACTCTTCTGTGGAATGTCATTGGATGAAGAATGGAAGGACTATGAGCTAATCACAAGTTAAAGAGAGAATGAAAGTCATGTGACAACTCCATGCCTTGATGCATAATTGTTGACTGTGCTGTCTCTGACTCAGTCTAGCATAACAGTATTTTTACAGTGCAATCTGTGTAACTTCTTACAAAGCCTAAAATAACTTTAGGAACTTAAGAAACCAATAAAAGATTCCCATCACAATGTCAGATTGAAGTTTGTTGCTGTTTTTTCTGCAGATGCTTTTCCTCACTTCTCCTTGTCTTTAGTCCTCAGATTGTGATGCTTCTATCTCAAGGGGATTCTCAAAGGTGAGTTCAAAGATGGTCATAAAATGTTTACATTACTCAGAGAACAGCTAATTGCCTGGCTGCTGCCAGCAACTATAGGTAGTTGCCTGTTCCCCAGAGAACATAAATACTTGTAGCAGTTACAACCTCTTCAGGAACTTCTCACCCTCTGAGCAGAGGGAAATGGTGATCAGAGGGCGTCAGAAGGGAGGCAGACCCACAAAACTGGAGAAATACTGCACTAGGTGATGGTTCAGTAGCTTGATGCCTTACGGTTTCACCTTTACATTGTGGAGTTTTTCTCCACATACACACTTAAGGCAGCGTGAAGTTGAGCCTTCAGACTCCCCATCGTAGAAAGCAAAGTCTTCACCCTAAAAGGCAGCCAAATGACCTCACACAACAACAGCAAAATGTCCAACCACGCAGCACTCAATATTTAGTAAATACCCCAAGGGGCTACCAGCTAAGTCTGGCCAAACACTTCCCTCCAGCAGAACTCATTTGTCTGCCGACACACTTTGGTTATACAAATTTGTCTGCAACAAATCAATTATTAGAGCATGTGGCTATATTTGCATGATGTGGAGAAAAAAACCTGTTGCAACTCTCTTCCCCTGTACTGCAGACATTACTTACGGAGTCATTTTGAGGTTTTTAAGTAACTCGAGCATGCTCAGGGAATTCCTGGGAGTTGCAAGCTAAGATCAGGTAAATGGAACATAATCAGTTTCTCCAATCCAGAAAAGTAGATGCTTTAGCTTATATAAAGCTTCAGAAATTGGAAGGCTGAAAGTACTCGAGAACTGCAAAACCTCCAGGGATCACTAGAGTGCATGTGTTCGCGAACTCCTTCTCGTCACACTGCGACAAGTGCAAAAAGCTTCCCACAGTTCAAACATCTTTATTTTATCTTGTTCGGAAGCCCATTTTCCCTTTTTAATCCTCCTTTTCCTTTGTGACAGACTTTTTAGCTGAGCCAGTTTGCTTCCGGATCCAGCTTTCCAGTTAGGTGTCTCTTAAAAGCTGTTTATATTTTAGCACAAGCAACTGTTTGATATTTTGTTAGTGAGCAACTGTTCGTTAATATCAAGAGCTATTAGCTACACAAACACTTGCTGGCCTTCAAAATATCCTTCCATATATCCTTTCTCTCCGCATTACTCATGTGGGAAAAGTTGAGTGTTAAATGTAGTTTGCATTTGTTTGGAAGTGGGGTTTTTTTAACGAGGTCATCACATCATGGATTTATATCGCTTTCACTTCAAATGTGGTGTGACATTTTCCAGCTTCCAGCCCTCTGGTTACAGCTGCCACAGCCTTGCCTTTAACTTGCATGGGGGAGGGAGTGTTCCTTGGAGTTGCTTCAAGGCTTCACAAACTGTTGACAGAAGGCAGACATGAAATGCCTCACTGAACCAACTCCAGGCCCAATAAATGCAAACAATTCAAAGCTAGAACTATCTGGCAGCTGCAGCTGATTTGAGAAAATTTTTTGTTGTGCCAGGAGAATCTTTTCCTTCAACAAGGTTGTCCCTGGAACACATTAGGAGCCACAAAACACAGAACAATATCCTCAGTAAGGAGATTATTTTCTTGTCTGTAGTATCACTTAAGGTAGGTTGGAAAATTCCTATCATTCAGGAAGGCTGAGGAAAGCCCAAGATGCTAGTTTGGGTTTACTTACCAGTCATCACCTGAAGGTGACTGTCTGAGTAGGTGAAGATTTACAGCTACAAGTAAACATGGAATTGCATGGGGGAACATGAAAGCAGCAGGAGAAAGAGGGCAAAAGGCTGTGATGTGCTCAGAAAGTATAAACACCCATTAATCTCACTGGAATTAGGGAACAGCCATAACCGCCTGGACTAGGGTAGTTAGAGGCTGTGGCACGTATTACTGTGCAGCATGAATGCCACTGGAAAAGCAGCATGGTGCTAACATTGCACAGTCTGCTCCAACAGAAAGTCCATCCATGGGACATCCCCAGTAATATCAATCACTACTTGACACTGATCTTTTTATTCACAATTCTGTTATGGAAGAAAAGAGGGATTTTCCTGTCAGATTGTATTTCTTAAAGTTACCACGCTGGCACAAAACACAAATTCACTATGAATTTTCGTGACTCGGACCCTTCTCAGAAACAGCTACTTCCTTGGAATCAAGTATGACAAAATAGTTTACCTCCCATCACTGATGAAGGCTGTAAATGCCACTAGTCAAGCTCTGCTTGCGCAGCTGCCTGCACTCCCCAGGCTTTTAAGAAGGAAGCTGGTGGACAATGGGCTGCTCTGTTGAGTGCATCTGCACAGATTTTCATGTACCCTCAGTTTCATAACCGTGCATCTTCACAGTGCCCCTTTTCAAAGCCATCTGACCTACATGTGAGAAGCAGCAGTGCTTTTCTTGGAAGTGAACTTCTTGGTACAACTGAATGGTGCACTTTTTTCTTTTTAAGAAATATCTCTGATGAAGTTAGTAAAGTTGTCTTTTACTTCTGCTATGGAGAGCCCAATAGCACACATTTACCAAAATGAAGCGAGCACAGCAGCAAAATAGGTGAGGCTTTGATTTGAACAGCACATTCTAATTTAGGAGGGGAATAGTATCATCCCTTCTGGCAATTCTACATGTCCCACTTGAAGCCTCTACGTAGTTAAAAACAAAGTTTCATGAGTTACTTCACTGTCTCCATCTGCTTGGTGTGCAAGACACAGAGGCAATAAACCAGTTTAAAGTACAGATTTGTGCCAACAGCTATGCAGTAACATTCCGGTTTGCTTTATTTTTAAACTGGCCACATAAAAGTGATGGTGTAGCCTCCTGGAAAAAAACTAAACCCAGCTGTATTTCACCTGTGGACAGCCATTTTCAGGTGAATTCTGGCTCAGCAGCAAGGATGGCATCTGGTTTGAAAGGCCCTGGGCTCACAGAGCCTGTCAGGAGAGCCTGGTGCCTGTTCTCCCTGCGAGCACTTCCTCTGCAGCACTTCCCTTGTTTTAACACTGGGGACCAGTCTGACAGAAACCAAGGCATGTGAAAGAGGAGGAAAACCGGTACCACGGAACCCAGGAACACTACGTGCAGGGAGGAACCAGCAGGTATAAAGTGTGAGGAGGGAAAAGCCTTAGGAAGCAAACAGATCTCTTGGAAAATGGGGAGAAGAGCTACAGTGCCTTAGGTGGGTATTTATGAACCACTGTTGTGTCCAGCTCAGACAGCACCACTCTCTGAGCACTGAGAGGATTATAACCCATCTATATTATTCCTGCTCAGTTGTTTACTCCACCAGATGGGAAAATCTGCACCCAAACAGCAGAAACATGAGTATTATCACTGCCTTATAAAAAGTCTCATCTCACAAGCTTAATTAGGTTTATTCCTACCACAAAATAAATTTAATACTTCATTTTAGGTGATTCATTTTGTAGATGGAGCATTTCTGTTAGCCTTTACACAGTATGACATACAGAGACAAGTGCTTGTGTTTTGTAGAGTGTATTTAGAGATTATAGAACTGTTGAGTGCCTTGAAATTTATGAACTAACTTCCACCCAAAAATACTTCAGTAGTGTAGTCAAAAGGTTAGTCAAAACTGGTTTTAAAATTCCCAGTTATCAAAAATCTCTACTTAGCCAAAGCAAAATTTTTCCAATGTATCATCTATTTTGACTGAAATATAGTCCAAACCTTGAATATAAAATCTAATGTTTTCTAATATTTGAAACATTGGGAGTTTATCAATATGTTATTCCTCAGCGGCCTTGTAAGACTCAATGATTTTTAGGATCCTTCTATTCTACTGCTCTGCTGCTGTCTGTGGAACAGGAGAGAAAGATAAAACCAGACAACTGGAAAAAAACATAACCATTCTTGTAACTATAAACTTGACATACCTGCAGATCATTTTAGTTTTATATTGAAATTATTAAAAAACCGGCACTGTATTTAATCAGAGCCATTTAAGGATTTAAGGAACATGTATGGGTCACATTACTACAGAAGTATCAAGTTCTTTGGCAATGATGATTCTGACACCTCCAAGGCAAACACCTAAGTGTTGTTATATGCTAAAATCCCTTCAGAGAGGTCACTGATGTGTCCTCAAATGGTAAAAGCTACCAGTTAAAATGAAAAACTCTAACAGAGAAGTTCCCATTATCCAGCACCTGCATTGCTTGGTCCGCATTTACCTAATACAAAACACAGTAACTGCAAATGCTTACTCATTTGAAAGAGAGGCTATCACACCGTGTTGATTCCAGCTAGCCCAGAAAACAGTACTTGGAGCTGAATATTTCAGCACTCAGAAATGTGGAGTAACTGATCAAAAACAGAGAGAAGCTTGACTGAGAAAGTTTTAGATTTGTAGATGGTCTTAGGAGAATTGGTCCAGTCCAGAAGCATAGTTCACGTAACATCGAAATTCATTGGCTAAATTTCGTGAGTGTTTTGGAATAAACTTGCACATCTTCACACCAAGAAGCTTTGCTGCCTGTTCCTCCATGACTGCACCTGCAGCAAAAACAACTGGAATTCAGTAAGAAAAACCAGTAACAGAATGTTTGAACTCTCGTAATAGCTCCTCCCAAATGCACATAGAGAGAGCCTGGGTTTTTAAGGAAAGCAAGCTTAAAGCAGCTACACTCTCAGCCTTCCTTAACAACTGAATATACTGGGAAATTTTAAATAAATCTAGAAGAATGGAAGACATCCCACAGAAATGAATATCCAAGAAATTTCATAAAAATAAGCAGAGAGTATCAGTGCCCTTTTTACAGAAAACAAACTTGAACTCAGTCTTCTTGCTAACATTCCAAGGAAGTTAAATGGTAGGGAGCCATGGGAAATGCAAACAGATTACATCTACTCTTTCACTTAAATAAACCACAGGGTGATATTTGCAGCTACACACTGAGAAATCACTGCTTTGAGCAGTACACTGAAGGACCACCTATCCATTCTAGGGAAAAAACTTCTGAGAACCACCCCTGTGTGTGACTGCCATGTGTACTTAAACCAAGGAGCAGGCTTTCCATGGCCACATTATTTTAATTTTTCTTTATTTTGCCTGCTTGGTTTCCTTCCTTCAAACTGTACGTACAGAGGGGTTTTGTCCTTTGCTTTTTGGAAAGGTTTCCTGGATGTCTTCAGATGTTTTGTAATAACAATACAGTTTCAGAAAAGCCATGACTTAGGCAGACACACATCACTTCTCAAACCAGCAAGTGCATCTTCCTAAAGAAGGACCCACAAGTACAGATATGGTTTCACTGCTTATATCACTGTTTTTTAATTCCTCCTGCTGTATTTCAGTACCTAAGACATAAACAATAACTTGCACCTATGTTTGCCATTCCCAGATATCAATCACTGCAATTATAGAGAGTGGCCCTTTTAAAGAAAAATTCTATTTCTGGAATTTTGCTGGATGATCTTATAATTCTTCAAAAATTTAGTAAAACTCATAATGCCATAGGAAAAAAGTACTAACTTGAACTATTAAAACCCACTTGCCTTCAGTTCAAAATGAAGGTTGAACTCAAGCATTCAAATAAAAACCTTAGGATACATATTCCTCCTTAAATTAATGATAATTCAGCATTACTGAGTTAGTATTTGTCTCATGTAAGTTTGTCATCAGAGAGAGAGAAAAAAGTACTTAAGGGGACATAATATTTTTATTAGTTATACCTGTGCAAAGCAGAATTTTTCCTTTTGTTAGATATTTGATGGTCTCTGCAGTCTTTTGAAGACATTCCTCAGACAGATAGGGTGGATCTGCTACTACGATGTCAAAACTGTGTGGCAGGAGATTTTCAGGTAAGTCCAAAGGGTGGTTGTAATCATAGAAAATAAATTCTTCTCCATACACAGAAAACCTTCTGTCATACTCCAGTATACACACGGAAAAATCTTCACCATCCTGTGCTTTCAGTTTCTGGTACACACTCGGTGCACTAACGCATGCTATTCTGAAAAACACACAATAATTTACAACTGTAATTGTAAAAGGCAAACAACAGCAACAAAACTCTGCAGCAGTCCTCAGAGTGGCTTTGGGAAAACATTTTAAACATTAGTCCCAAAAATGTAAGGTATTCTTCCTCCGTTCTAACAATTAATTACTTTAGTAACAGAGTCTTAAGTATGAAAGTCATTACGTGTTCAATCCCATGCTACATAAAGATCTTAAGCTTAACTACAGAGAAAGTTTTGTTTCAGAAAAGAAAGGAAGTACACTCAAAAACTTAAAATGAAAAATTACTCTTTATAGAAACAGGAAAAAACCCAAGTTTTTTCCATCTGTTCTACAGAAACATTATATAAAAACTAAGAAAATAATTACAAATCAATAATATCCTCTGGAGAACTTTGTATTTCTCAAAAAATTAAAAAGATTCATAGTAAACTTTTACAAGGCACAGCCAACAACATTCAATGAAATGATAAACAGGAAGATCAGTAAACAACATCAAAGCAGTTCTGCAGTATCTCAGCTGAACAAAATGAAGTACAATGAGTAATGAATCAAACTGCATGCTCTTGTCTACATAGCAGAAACAAAATATTTACCAAAAAGACATGTTAAATCTACAACACAATTATTAAAACCTACCTGCCACCTTTTCCTGCTGCCAGAACTGCTTCCTTAGCCAGGCACAATGCAGTTTCATCACTGTACCAAAACTGGCTCAGTTGCTGAGAAAGAAGATGCACAGTTACAAACAACATCAAATCTTCTGGCTGTGCTCTGTAGAGTTAGGTATGGTGAGTCATGACTGAAGAAAACCAGAATCCATAGCAACTTCTCAGTTCACAAACTGTAAAGCTGGAAAGGTGACTGTTTTCCTGACCGTCTTTCTACATCTGTAATCTAGTGACATGCAGCAGGTACCTGACACCCTGTGTTTGCAAAGAATGAACTGCAGTACGAGGAAAACTAAGTAATCCAATCCACTGAGAAGGTATTTCAAAGCCAACGTTCAGATGCAGGATATTTACATGCTCTTAGATTGAGTTACTTTAGCAGAAGAGGAAAATGGAACTTGAAAAGTGACAGTATAGGAAGAAAGAAAGGATAAAACTACTAAATCAGAAGGGATCAGAAACAGGAAGACCAAAAAAACCCCCAAAACCAAAAAACTAACCCAGAGACAAATCAGAAATCAGTCTGTCACAAGTTAAAAGAAGCAGCCAAAGAGCCATTCACAAAAACCAGAGAAATAAAGCACAGAAAGAAATATGATGTGAAAGGAAAGACCACTTGGTCTTGTTACACAAAGTTTGTCTCAGACTCAGAGAAGAGTCTTTACTACCATCACATGCCAGGCTGGAGTTAAAATTTCCAGAAGGGACAGATGCTTCTCTTAGCAGCTTTATTCCCTCTCCGTGTACCTTCTGTTTGCACACCCCATGCATATGGAGGGCAGACAACTATACTCAAATTTAATACTGAAGCAAATCTCCCTACAGTGTTGCCATCCACGAATAGGAACATCTTGAGTGTTCCCCTCTTTAAATTCATTTCATTATCAAGCCACAAAAGAACCGCCATAAGGGCTACACCTCTATCTGTGCCTCATCCACTGAAATTTATAGTTTCTTACCCAGTCTTCTTCTATTGAGCCAATGGAATATTGATTAAACCCTTGGGAGGTCTTCATGCCCTCTCTCTGCTGCTGTTCCAAATAGAACTCCTGGAGGGCAGCCAACGCATGGGATGAAAGCTGGGGAATGTCATCATCATCATCAGCCATTTTCCTAGATGTCAACCAGAAAAAAAATAAGTTAAATAAATTAACCCTTTACAGTGGTGAATGTTTTTAATAACAGCATTATCTCCTGAGGTAAAATAACTTCCACCAAGAATGCAGCTAACTAGGAAAACTTCCTAACAACAGAAAACTTCTTCCCTCTACTTTAGTGTTCTTAAATCAGTGAGAGGCTGATTGGAAATAACAAGTCTCCACAGAGAATTCAGGAACAGCAGCAACACTGTTCCCTTTCTATACAACACAGATTTGGCTGATATTCTTACAGGAAGTTGTCATTACAGTTCTTGGTTTCCTGAATCCATACACCTCTTTCGTATCACCTTGTAGAAGAAAACTCCTTTAGTGAATATGGGAAATCCTATAGAAATTATTCCCTTCCTTCCTAGAAATAATGATAGCTATAGGTCATTCCATCGCATGTTCAAAAGCCACACAATTTTGACTCCAAATTAAGTAAACCAGCATTCTAGCTCAGCATCACTTGGTTTAAACTTCCATGCCATAAATGGATTCCTCTAAATGCCACAAACCTACATAGGGGAAAAAAAAAAAAAGCAGGCAAGAAGCTCCAAAAGACACGGTATACACCAGTGGAAAAGTACAGCCATTCTCAGCAAGCTCCTGAAGTGGGTTCTGCCACGCAGCATCCCTGAGCCCTCTGACCCCAGGCAGCACAGCAGCCTCTCCCAGGGAACGGTGCCACCTCGTGGAATGGAGGTGTCAGAAAACACTCAGCACGTGAGAAGTACTGGACAAAACAGAAAGATTCTTCTCTCAAGAAACCCATTTTCCTTGCATCCAGCCTAAGAACCAGCACACGAACAATGCCTGTAACAGAGCCTGGAGACAGGGATACGCCTGCATTATGCAAAAGTCACCGAGAACTGCCGGCCACCTGAACGGTGCGTGAGCATTTTGAGTCATTTCAAGAAGAGCTGCTCATGGTTTTTGTTTTCCTTGTTCTCTGCATTCCAAGCAGAGCTCCAGAACTGGCAGTCTCCTCCCCATCCACCCTTCCTTCCACTCTAGCAGAGCTTTCAAGATGAAGTTTCCTAAAACAGTTTCTTCCTACTTGCTGGAAAAATGCAAGTACCTTATCCTGCCACTGTGAGATAACCCTGCCAATCCACTGACACAGTACACACCTAAGGAAAGCTCTTAGCTGGAAAACCTGGCTTTTCCAGATTATCATTTATTGACCTGCTGGCTTCTCAGGCCTGGCTGGCCAAACAGGGAACTGCTCACAGCCCAAAGATACGGCATTAACCTCACACAAAAGAATTCTGGAGTCAAGCTATCTAGTAAAACCAAAATCACTATTTTTTCCCTATTTTTTTTTGTTGAATAAACCAGAAATGCTTTTAAAATATTTACATTATTAAATTATGTATTATTTAAAGTATTGATTATAGAAATGACTGTGAGTCCAGACAGATAATACAGTTTCTAGCCACAATGCTCTAACAATCACAACACTATGACCTATTTTAGGCCCTATACAACAATTTCTTTTTGTGGTAGAAATTTACAGTCACTCCTTAACTCACAACTTTTTTTTTTATTAACTGAATGATACATATACATCTGGTTTGCTATTATCCCCTAAGCAAGGACACATCTATGCTTTGACACTAAGAAACTTAAACAGGTGTAAAATTGCAGTTCATAAGTCAAAAGTTGTAATTTTTTGATTTACTGTTCAGTGAGCCCATCCTGGCATTTGCAAGGACTAAATCCATGTCCATGAAATTAAACCCTCACAGATACAGTTACTGATTAAGAATTTCCCATTGTTTCAAAAGATGAAAAGGCATACTGCCATAGACATATTTTATCTATTAATGATTTTTCAGTTGATTTTTTTATAGCCTTCCTTTTGGTTTGTAAATTAAAGCCTTAGGAACCAAGAAATAATTAACTCTGAGGTTTTGCAAGGAGAGGTAACTCAGAACATATGGCAGAAATATTATGTACACCTATTACAAATGCCTCCAAAATCCAATATATTTTTCTGAATGCACATGCTTTAGGTCATTAGCATGAAGAGATTCTCATGCTTAAGAACTACCTCAGAAAACTCTTAAAGTGAGTTTATGTGTACAAGACTTGTAAATTCCTTCAGGGGAGACAGTTCTACTGTTTGAAAGCCCCTTTATTACCCTTTCCAGAAAGTTCACTGTTCTCAAGTCCAGAAGCAACCCTGAAAGTTCTGTGGGAGGATGGGAAGATGCACAGGAATCCACAGTGCCTCTGGAGCTTAGGGAATCTTTACACTCTTAATTCCCAAGGCCCCTGAGGCTCCAGCTGACCCATGTGTGCCTGCCCCAGGCCCTGGGTCCCTCCACCAGGAGACCACTCTGTGTCCTCACACACTCTCTGAGAGCCACACAGGGGGACAGGAGATGCATTTTAGGAATGCCCTGGGATTCATAACATACACAGAGCTGATCCAACCAGACTACCTAAACTAAACCCTTGTATTAAAAGGAAAGCAAGGTTTAAAACTGGAAATGTGGCAGATCTTCCTTACTATTAATTCTTAGCTTACTTGTTGCATTTGTACCTAATTAAAAAGCAAAACAATAAAGAAATCAAATCTCCAAGAAAAGGTCAAGAAGACTGTATAAATTTAGAAAAATAAGACTCGTGGTGAAGTCAAAGTTCACCTGAAGGAAAACACGAGAAAAGGAGGTAAGCTCCCTCAGACACAGCAGAACAGGAACAGGCAGGGCTGTGTTCATGGGCTAAAATGGTAAATTTAAATGCTACTGGTCCCTAAAGGGCCAAATCTACCCATAAAACAGGAAAAATGAGGCGATGAATTACACCACATGGCCTATAGTGCAGCAGACTCCTTAGTCCCTTCCCCTGTGCAGGGCTCAATCTCTCTCTAATTAGCTGAGGCATTGTCAATGTGCAAATGTTATCACTAGAATGAAAGTTCTCCAAAGAAAACAACAACAACACCAAAAAATAAATAAAAGCAATAAGAGCAGCACAGGAGACTCCAAGGCCTTGTCCACACAAGAATACTGTATGTATTTAGCAATAGTTTCTGGCTGTCACATATGAACACTTTGATTTTATACAGCCAAATTCTAAAACCTAGGAAAAAAATACCCAAAGTTAGAAGAAACACTGTGGAAAAATTAACAGTCTTTGGTCCCCAGTACCTTTGTTTCACCTGTAATTATGATCACCTAGAGAACAAGTGGTAAGAAAACAGTAGGAAAGACTGCTAAAAGGCCACGGAATAGAAATACAACTGGAAAGCCATGCTGTTCATCACTGGTAAGGGGGAGGAGGAAGACAGTGTTAGCCCCTCAGGTCTTTTACCAAGAATATAAAAAGCACATGCACAACTTCAGAATAGATCTTATTCTAGAGTAACCTGGATCAAAAGGCAGAGAGCATGAAATAGAGTTAAATCGAGTTGTCTGTGTTTTTTCCAAGCTGCCCACGTCAGTCTTTGAGACAAGCAGCTCATCATCCATGGTGTTTGTAGCACACACTGAGAAAAGCTGGCCAATGGTGTGCAACCATAATGAAAATCACCTGGAAGGGGCTGCAACCACCTGCCTGGAGGTAAAGAAGTCCTGATCTGAGTGACTGGAAAGTTACTGAATGTCTGGACTCGTGCCCTGATACCTCAAAAGCCAGAAGACACCGCACTCTGCTCAAGCTTCAGCTCATTATCATGTACAGGAATCCAAATCCTGTGTCCTCAGACAACAGCCAGAGGGGTGGCCAAGGTAACGCACACTAAGGTGTGGAGGGAGTCTGCCCCCACCACAGTAAAAGCCCAGACAGAGAAAGGATTTCTCCTACTGGAATCAAATTTTCAGATCTTTATATCCTAAAAGGAGTTGATTGTCAGTGATCTGACAAGATACTGGGAGTATTGCCAAATGCACTTTGACAGGAATCACTGGCAGAGTAAAGTGTATGAAATGCATCAGTCTAAAGTAATTTAGACAAAACCCCCCTCCTGCTAAGCTAGCATGGTTTAGCCAGAACAAATGGAGCACTGCTAGGCCATACCTACCTCTGTTAGGTACAGTCTTCTAATTCAAATCAGAATTTCTCAAACACCGGAGAGGTCACTCTCAAGCACAGGTAGGCAGCTTGCTCCCTTGCACTCAGCCAGGAAATAAGTCAGAAACTCAAGTATTTGGGGCTCAGGTGCCATGAAACAAAACAGCCTATGAAGAGGATGGCCAAGCCAGAGGATGTCAGAAAAGCACAACTGACAAACCTGAGGCAGTTTTCTTATCTCCTAATGGTTTTGCGGAGTAGGGAGAGAAGGATGACCAGGATTTGTGGACCAGGAGCAGCTCACCTGCTATAGATCTGAGACAGCTCTGTCTTGGGATTAAGCCTGAATAAACTTTTATTGATCCATGGCAAATGGTTCAAGAAGAAAGCTGTACTAGTGCAGGGGTTGATACCAGTCATTCTTCTGTCCTGAAGGGTTGATACTGATGGACATTCCATCCTGAAGATGGCCAAAAGCAGTTGTCTCAAAAGGAGTGAGATAAGGCAAATATATGTGATATCTCAACAATCTCTCTTCTCCTAGACTTTAACCGTTCTACGAAGGAAGTTGTTTCTGCATCTGAAATTATTCATTCCATGAATGCAGTTCTCTGAAACACTTGTCCAGCATCCCTTAAATTACCATGAACATTTTTAATCCACAATGTCACCTGGTAAGAAGCTTCATTTGATCAACCATTTTATGAATAACTCCCCCTTCTTGCTGTGAGCATGGCTACTCACTTCACATGGCACAGACACCTGGCATGTCAGAAGAGAAAGCAAGTGCTTTGACCCTACTCTTTCTCCACGTGTCATTTCACAGACACCTCTAAATCACATCCCTTCCCTCCCTCCACAAACTGGCCCTTTCTAGCCTGAAGGGGCTAAGCCCTCTCTGATGGATTGACAAAAGTCTTTCCATGCATTCACTCATCCATGTTGAAACTTCCTAATATAGCTGTTTCTTGAGACTAGAGCTCTATACAATGTCTAAGATATGGGTGATCACACATTTATGCTGTTGCTTTATGATATTTTCTGTTACACTCTATTTCCTTTCCTAAAAAATTGTAACATTTCATCTGTTTTTCTGGCTGCCACCAAATACTGGTGTTTTTGGAGAATCATGTATCATAATCCCAAAACTCCTGACTGTGTGGGAACTGAGTCTGATAACATGATTAAGTAGAATTTACACAGAAATTTAAAAGGAGCCATCAAGAGCTCCACGTTAACAAGACATACAGAATAAAACTAAACAGTAGGTGTGGTCTCTCTATCTCAACAAAAAGCAGGGAAAATATTAATACTAGAAAAGGTTCAGGCAGGGTAGTGAGACATCTAAAGGCTAGAACAGCTTTTGCAGGGGAATGAGTACGAGGGAGGTGTAACTGAGAAGGGGTACGACAGAACCTGTAATCGTGAGTAGCATAAATGCCATGGGCAGAGAAGGAACAGAGTTTTCCAAAAAGGAATTAGAAGACCAAGTATAGGCTGCAAGGGCCTTGAGGAAGGAAAAAAAAAAGAAAGTGGCTACTCGAAGCAGAAGGAAAACATGCTGTGTCCCAGCCCCCTTCCCATCTTTTTCAGAAAGCACGGAGGGCGCGCAGGCAGGCAGGACTCGGGACCGCCGGTCCCTCCTACAGGTGGGTGACGGGACACGGGCGGTTCCCGGAGGAGGCCCTTTCCCGCTGTCCCCTCCCCCGTGTATCGCTTCGAGGGCACCCTGAAGGCACACAGAACCCGCGGCGGTGCACGGGGTGACCGCGGCCGGCCCGTCCGCGCCTCGGCCGCCATCGCCCGCGGGGCGCAGCGGGGTCGGGCGGTGACGGGGCGCTGAGGGGAAGGTGACGGGGCGGTGATGGGGAGGTGACGGGGCGGTGAGGGGGTTCCACGCC